>JAVQJG010225255.1:0-16439 GCA_036024015.1 Craterocephalus amniculus
GTGTGTGTGTGTGTGTGTGTGTGTGTGTGTGTGTGTGTGTGTGTGTGTGTGTGCGTGTGCACATGTGTGTGTGTGTTTGAACACAAAGCAGAAGGAAGCAGTCAGAGCAAAGTCACTATCTGCCTCCGAGCCGATGGTGCCACCCAGCGTGGAAGTGCCCGTAGCTCGCTGTGGATCATAAACACACACATAAATGCAAATGCAGACACACAGCCGTCCCCTGTAAGCCACAGCAGATGTGACAAGTGTGGACACAACATTTGCTGGGCTTCATGGCATTTTTTCCCTGCTTTTTTTCCCTTTTTTGGCTTTTATGTTAAGCAGCGTGCCATTGCGGTCTTTCCATTTTTGCCCGGTTGGGTATTGAGCGTATTGAGTGAGTGAGTTAGCCCGGGTTAAGTGGCTGTGCTTAAGGGCACAACAGCACTGCTGTGATCACCGGCTGCTCCCGTACAGCTTTGGAATGAGCCCTGCGAAACGAGATAAAGGGCTCATGACAACACACACGCACACACACTCGCACACACGCACACCCTGGCTGAAGAGTGGCAGGCACTGAAGCAAGAAAGAACGGACAGAGTGTTGGAGTAAAAGATGTTTGATTTTCTGTCATCCCTTTGTTTTTGCTAGATTGTCAATTTGTATTTATCTCATTTCCTCTCCTTCTCTCCCGCACATTCATTTATAGATTTCAGACACCTCACACACACACACACACACACACACGCACACGCACACACACACACACACACACACACACACACACTGACATGCACACACTAATAGTGCCAGATGTGGGCTGACGTTTCCCATCTATCCAGAGGCTGGAGTTTTAATAGAGATTCATAAAGATTACCAGGAGACTTGGGGGGAATGTATTGTTGCAGCATATTAGTACATTATTAGACGTTGCAGCTGAATGGAGAGCGGCGTGAAAGTGGTGGATACTGAGTGAAGGCTCTGACAGAGAACTGTAAATGCAATGATCCCTAGTATTCATGTCCTGCAGGCTAGGTCACACAAACAAAAGGCAAAAAATGTGAAGGGCTGTGCTTCAGGTGCAATCACCTGAGGCCACGGCTTCAAAAAGAAATCTACTGTGTGATTTTGTTGTTCGATTCTGCTACTTACTTCCTCCGTGCAGCCCTCATGATATAATGTTAATGCACTGAGATTTCTCCACTCCCGGACCTTCTGTGCTCTCCTGAGGCTTTTGCAGGGAGAATTTATTGGCTGACTCAAAGCTGCCCTCTCTCCTTTTCCGCCGCTGTCGGTCTGTCCTCATCCTGCTCTTCTGCACTAAAACAGCTCATAATTATTGTCTTAGCATTCTTCATGTATAATTTATCAGCCGTTTAAAAGCAGAGGTGCAGCGGTTAAACCTAGAGGGAGCCTCTGACTTTCCAAATCTCCTCTTTTATGATGTGTCCCCTCTGCTGTCCTCTCTCACATGTACAGGAGCTTTCAGTCCTGCTCTTTTACTCCATGTGGATCTTTTAATCTGTGTTGTTGTACTGACCCACTTCCTCCGCGCTTCCCTTCTTCTTAATGTTGTGGATATGCAGCATAGATAGATTAAATCGTACGGTTGTGTTCTTGTTCTCTCTGTGTCCGTTTTCTTTTCACCCTTCACTCCTTTGCTTTTTTATTCCCTCTCAACCAAAGAGAAAGGGGAAGGAAGGAGAAGCGCAGAGTAATTGGATTCCCCCTAATAGCGAGGGTAATGTTGACAGTACATAAATCCTGCCACTGAAATAGCGCCTCGTTTATCTTCAGATTTTGCCTCATTGTTTTTCGGCGCCGGTTTCCCACCCTCACCTCCCCCCCTCATCTCCCCCCCTTGCGTATAACGCCTGTGTATTCTTTCATCCATCCATCCTTTCTTTCCTTCCCCTTCATCTCCCCGGGGGTCTCATCAGGTAGCCTTGATTATATAGATGGGCCTCTTTCGGGACAATGCACCTCCACATAAATTGGCCGACACGGTTTGGTTGCTACCACATGGATATTGAAGGGAACAGGGCGAGGAGGCGCGCAGAGAAAAGGAACACATGCTCATTGCGTCGGGTATGTGCTGCGACATAAGGCTTACAGGAAACAATGAAGGATGCACTTGACTCTGCTTTGAGCAAATAAAATCTGTTCTTTCTCTCACTCATTATATTTTGCCTCGGGGGCTTCATCTGGTCTCAAGGATGGTGATACTTCAGGAGAACCTTAAATCGAATTCAGTGTCAAATCTGTTTGTTGCGGCGCCTGCGAAACAACTGCTCACTTCATCGCGAGTCCAAATCAGCTTCATGATATATTCACCCATATTCTAAACAGGCAATGTAACGACTTATCATCGCACCTCCCGCAGGAGACAAATAAAAAATAGAAAAGTTGGAATCCGTACCGCTGAGGGTGACACTTTCTTACTTTTCTTACTAATACGGGTCAAGCCCTCTGAGGGTACTAGATCCTGTTCCATAATTAACGTAATCAGCTTGATAACGTCTCTTTATTAGACCCCTTCCCAAATGGTTAACATCCACACACTATCTGAGTCAGAACTCCCCAAACTGATATAACACATTCATTGCATCGCTTACATCATTACTATTATACATTTTAATTCTAATTTTTTATACTAAAACAACAGTTTCAACAGGTTGATTGTGAGGAATCTGCATACAGTAATTTCACTGTCTGTATTTAACCCTTTAACATCAGCACTTTTTAATCCTGTGGGGTTGAAATTTTTAATTGTCTTTTAAGACACTGTGTTTAAGTGTCTCTTCAGTTTAAAAATTATGCAAATGGAATCAAATGTACTCAACTTTTGCATTTCGCCTTGACCAGGGGCCTCAAACTGTCCTGCAGGTTTTAGACGGCTCCTGCTCCAAAGTACCGTCTTCAAATGAAATAGATCTAACAGCTTGTTGTCAAGTTCTGCACAATGAACCATTCCCTTTAGTTTAGCAGGGAAACACATAAAACCAGAGTTTGAGATCCTTGAGCGAGACTCCATTAAGGAATTACTCTTAAGGCGCCTTCTGTTTGTCATGTTTGGTTATATCTTAGAGATTAGAGATTTGATTTCATGTTATGTTTCAGCGCTTACTGACGATCAGCAGTTCTAAAAAGGACTAATTCACCTGGCATCCCCATACAAACTACCACAGATCAAAATACTTCCACATGCAGCTGAAATTCAAACAATATGACAAAGATTTAGATTGAGGCATTAATATACAGCAAGTAAATGGGCATGTGTTGTGCTCAGAGTTCTTACTAAAACCCAGCCAAACCCAAAACAGTGTCCACTCAGACACTCCCTGAACCAGTGGTTTATGTCCTTCTAAGTTGATGCTGGAGACCCATTCAGCCAGAGCAAATTAAGTATGAATCACTCAGCAGATCTTATTTAAACAGTTTGAATCCTAAAGCAGCAGAATTTTTCATTAGCCCTCAAAGCTTAAAGGAAACGCATGAAGTGGGAGCGTCAGCAAACTTTCCTTTAGACTGTTTTAGAGGTAAAATGCCCCTTAAACCATATGAACTACCCAGGAACTGCTTTAGAGTTTTACAAAAGGTATGTTGATGAGAAAAAGGAATTTATTAAGTTGATACATCCAATGAAGATAAAGTTCATGTCAGTTTTTTTCTCTCCTCCCTCTCTCTTCTAAATATCAAACAGCCTCATCAATTATTAACAGTGAGACTAGCAGTTGATCTAAACAGACCTTTCCAGCAGTATTAGGAACCCATCACACACACACACACACACACACACTCCCCTTTCATGCTCTTTCATGATCCATCTTATTGACGCAGGTGTCCGGGTCAGGTCAGCTAATCAATCACCTGTGTGGCATTTGGATTGTTTGGTGTGTCTATAGGCTTCATGTGTACCTGCTCCTCTGATCTCCTCTGCTGCAAACATAGAATCACTGCCAAGGTGGGCCGTGAGGGGAGGGCCTTCGTTATGGGGGAGCTTTGCAAATGCTATAGGCAGAGTCTGGGTGGTTGTCATCTCAGAAAGCCAAGCACCTTCAGTAAGGTCAAGTTGTCTTCTTTCCTCCTGCATTCCTTAGGGGGGGGGGCTCATCTTTCATGTGACATCCTGTAAGAAGAGAGATTATATGATGATATGGGATATTTTTTGCTAGATGCATGTTGTAATGCAATGAGATTTTTCCCTCCCAGCTGGCCATGCTGACATCAAAGCACTTCTAAATTCAAGTATCTATGTAGGCCAGTATTGTTTGTCGCTTCACTGAGAGGTCTGCAGCTGCTCTTAACACAGCCACAGCCATTTAATTGGATTGTCAATCTGAGGAAGCCCACTTTGTCCCCCTGTCTAACACTCTCACATAATAACACACCGCAGGCCTCAGGCGCTTACCTTAACCACACATCCGAATCCTCTCATAATCAGATTTGATGTTTTGCCGAGCCGACACTTTGGTTTGATGGTAAGGATGTATTGGCAAGTGGTTAAATCTAAAGGAAATGAAAGGAATGTAAAGAGGAAGGAGGCCGTATACTGTCTTTCAGCACCGCCCCCTCCTCCCGTACCTTCCCAACCTCTGACATCTTTCTACAGCCAATCAATAGGTCATATTTTTTTTACACTCTGCCACTCGTCCTCTAGCAACACAAAATTGATTCACACACGTATGGTGTTTTTTTTCCCATTTTTGACACTATTCCTCCATTTCCTCCATCCATCTTTTAATAACAACAACAATCACAGGCACCTTTATGACATTTTTAACCCGGCCTCTCAAGTCTTGTCGTCTAGCTTGCCTTCCTCCTTCACCTCCTCCTCCTCCTCCCCCTCCTCTTCTGTCCATTCTGCACCTTCTATTTGCACCTCCTCCGCTTTGCATGCTCATCTGCACTCATTTTCTTCTTTGCTGCTCTTCTCCTCATCACTCAGTCAACTTGCACAAGGTCTCATGAAGGCTCCCAGCCTGTCGGCACATATCTTTTCACCAACATACATGCAACAAGAGAGCAGAGGAAACTACAGGAACACCGACAAAGCATCTAACGCTCTGACTTCCATCTGAATTTCCATGCATTCATTCTTTCTAAATACATCCGGCATGCGCGTTGTCACAAAGGAAAATAACTGGTTCCCAGCGTAATTCTTTCCACGTTGTAATTTGTAAAATGTGCGAACAGATAAACACTCTATTACTATTGTTTAGATCCCAATAAGTGATATCTATTCATTTTTCGAGGCCACCAGTTTTCTCTGTAAACAAACTCTGGCGTTGTGAGCATGCATTTGATGAAAGCTATCATGCTGTATATTCAATTCTCTTATTGTTTGAATTAAATTAAATATGTCATCTTTGTGTTATTACTTGACTGTCACTTTTTTTGCTGGGCCACAATATTTTATACTTTACTGTTGTTCCATGCAAAACCGTGCTAACCTGGGATTTTGCTCCTCAAGTTGTTAGAAAAGGACTTAGCTGCTCACTGAGGCAGCTTTATAGCACATTTTCCTGCACACACACTGCCATCAGAGAGGATATAATTTCTCTTTATTCAAAATGAGTTTGATTCAATCTCCTCCCTTGTGCCACAGAGTAAACAGACACAGCAGGCCGTTGGTTTGGCATTCTGGCGTCCTGTGGGAGATGGTCTATGAGAAAGAGATGAAGACACACAGTTTGATTCTGGGGAAAAGATGTCCTCAGTCCCGTGTCTTCCAGCACTGTGTTTTCATCCCCCGTTCCCTTGTTAGCCTGTGTTCTCCGTCTCCGGGGCTTTCAAGGGAGCGAGTGGGTGATCGGTGTGGGGCCCTGCAGCATGTGTGCATGAGTGCTTGGGAATATGTGTGCAAGGAAATATGTGCATGCTTGAAGTGAGATAATGTGATGGAAAGCCAAAGGAATTGATGTGCAGGAGCCGTATCGGGGTAGATTTGGTAACGGGGACGAGGGTGCGAAAGGCAAATATGGTTAGACAGTTTTCTTTCCCAAATGCTGCACAAACTGCAGCAGATTCTGTTCTTGGAGTGCAGAGTTTAGAGATTTATAGAAATGGGATGAAGGAAAAGAAGAACAGATAGTGCTGGTCCTATAGGAGCCAATCTGTCCCCCCCTCTCTTTATTGTCAGCTAAAAAAACTAAATTCTTCTCAAAAAGAGGGCTCGGCTTTAGACTCGGCTTTCCTCTCTCCTGCTACAGCTTTCTGTTATGGATGTAACAGTTAATCCACAGCTACAAGTGCCATCAAGCCCCTTCTGTTGCTTTGACTAAAACCCTTCCATACATGCACACATGCTTTGGACTCCATTTCCCTTTTCTCTGAACTGTACTCAGCCACTCCAGCCTCTCGCCACTCCCTTTGTTTCTCCGCATGCAGCCATGTGTCTGAAAAACATTATGGAGGCAGGCAGGAGGTGTCAAACAGAAAAAAGATATTAAACCCTAATTTTCTGTGTGACGCTCCTCATAACCACGCTTCAACAAAAACAGAAAAGAAAGAAAAACTCACTTCGAGCCAAAAGAAAGTTTCAGAAAAGCATTTGTTAAATGGATCATCAGTAAATGAAGCGCTGCCTGTTAAATGAAGAATCGAATAATGTGCAGTTAACGATAAACAGAACCTCATCATCAGCTTGCTTTAATGATAGTCTAATTGGATTTTTTCATGGCAAAGAATTACAACGATCATTCTGACACTATGAGCCACGGGCTATGATGTAGCCCCGGATTCTTGATAAAAATATCCAGGCGCTCATATCTTTCACTTCTTGGGCGTCTTTGCAGGCTTTAACATAGAGACTTTTGTTGTTTTTAGGCTCCGCTCTGACCCACACAGAGCTACACTATAGCATTTTCTATTTTCTGCTCCACCAAAGAGCTAATTAAATTGTTATACCCTCTAACAAATTTTAAAAGACTGAGATTAAATTTTCACTGCGGGGGATGTATAGAAAGCCCTTAAATGAATTGCATTTTGGCATTCTCTTGCACTTATAATCGCCACTGAGGATGCCTCCAGATGTGACTTGACCAAGCCTGCCTCTGTCTCAGGGCAAAACGTGCCAGATGGGGGGGGGAGTACGGAGCGGCTGCATGTACGGGAGGGGGGCCTCCAGGCAAAGAGCAGGCCTGTGACATTGAGGGGCACAAGTGGCCGCCGAGCTGACAAGATGAGAAGTGATATGCCCTCACCATTCCTGTCAGTCATGCCACCTCATTAGAGACAGAGAAAAGGGGAGGGAGAAATGTCGAAGAGGGAGGCGGTGAGAGAAAGTGGTATTTGTGTTTGCAGGAACCCAGTTTTGTTTTTTTGTTTTTTCACAAGTAGTACCATCATAGGCAACCTTAACAGCTGTCAAAGAATTTGGTTGAAAGCTTGTTAAATTAGCATATGCTGTGTGTTTGCTGCAGAGGCAACATGCGTGGATTCCAAGCTGGAAGTGGAGGAGGATGGGTGGCGGAGGGTGGGATGGGTGCAGAGGAGATAATGGGAAGGCATGAAATGTTAACCCCTTCCTAAAACACCCGAGCTTAGCTGAGCGTGAAATCCCACTGTGGACAATACTAATAAGGGAATTCACAGGGGAGAAGACAAAACCATTAGAGAGAACTTGTGTCATTTTTTTATATTACAGCCATAATATGAAGGCAAAACACCAATGGTCGCTTCAGTAACGCAGACGTAATAATACTGCAGGATTCAGCAACACACACATGCACGCACACACCCCCGCTCACACAGACACAACATCCTTTGACTCTGAAGCTAAATAGTTGATTGATGGTCTGAGCTGTGAAGAAATGCTCTCCTTTATGTCTCTAAAGGTTTGTAATTGCTGCAGTGAAAGGATGCTCACTCGCCTGGAATATTGATCCTAATGGGATTACTATCCTGCACCAAAGAGAGGGTGATGGAGAGAAGAAGATGGAGGGAGAGCGGGAGAGAGATGAAGAGGGGTCTGGGCCGAGAGGTGGACGGGCAGAGGGAAAAGTCTAGTTTGTCCTTCCCATTTTTCACAATCAGTCCGTAACTCTGTCCATTCAGAAACGATAAAAACTCATTCGGGAAACTACAGATGAGGGAAATACCGGGAAAAGGATGCTGGAGGAAGTGGGGAGGGGGGGGTTCTCATGGGAGAGATCATGGAGGGGCGATGCAGCCCCCTCCCTCCCTCACTCCTGCTCCTGTGGGACGGTTGTTGTGGATGTTTTCTGCCTCAGTATGGATGTTGCTAATATCCCAGAACCGGCGAATAAAAGTGGGTTCAAGCAGAATGTGGGAGAGATAAGTTCAAAGAAAATAGCGCAACTTTTATCAGCGCGGAGCCGGAAGTGTAAAGCAAGCACAATCTGTGAGGGGACCAACCATATGCTCTCCCTGTCCATGCTGCAATCCCATTAACAGCACAGCTCACTGACTCTTCAGATTATTCCATCCCTGCTCTGTTGTTGCCCTGCCGTCCTCTTCTCTCTGAATTAATCTGCATGGAGGGCCATCAGCCTGTCCGTCATTCTGTCCATCCATCCGCCTCCCTGTTTGACTTCACTAACTCCAGATGGAGGTCTTGGCCATCAGTGTTTGGCCAGACTGTCCTTAGCAGCTAATTGAAAATGTCATGATGAGGCAGTCATGGAATCTGCATACATGTGTGCCTTAGCTGATAGCCCATCTGAATGTGTGTGTGTGTGTGTGTGTGTGTTAGTGTGTGTGTTATCCTGCAGTATGGCCGTAGCGATGATCATCTGTGTGTGTTGTGACCGACTCCTGGCTCATTTCATGCTGCGGAGCTGGGCCACTTAGTGGCACTCACACAAAAGTCACCTTTATGAATAATTATCAGAAAACCATTATGTCCCTTCAGCGCCTCTTGATGTCCCTCCGCGGGAGTGTGTGTCTTTATAGACTAATGTGTTCGCGTGTGACTCATTGTTTGGCTGGCTTTGAAAGTTTGTTTTTCCCCCCAGTGGGGGGGTTTCAGGGAGAAATGACTTTGCTTATAGTTTGGAGAGAAGAAAGAGGTAAGGATTATCCAGATGAAGAGAAGAAGATGTGGCGGGTGAGGGGGGTGGGGGAAATGGGGGGGGGGGGGCTTAGGCATAACACACGGCTCAGCAACAAACTGTAGCCAAGACAATAATAATCAGCTGCAAACTGACTAAAAGAACAGAGAATATTGCCAAACCCAGCTGGTGAAAACTGTCTCCCCACACCCTCGCGCAGACTCTCCACCTGCCTGTGGGGTGATTGTAAAAAAGAGTTTTCAATACCTTCAAAGGCTTGTAATGCAGCCAGCAATTTCATTTTGACAGATACACTTCTAAAGGGGCTTTTCTATTCTTTTTTTCCGCTGCCTCACAAAGAAAACTCACAAAGTGTATATATGTGTGTGTGTCTGTCTGTCTGGTTATGTGCATGTGGACACAGTAGTGATCACACTCCCACAGTGCCGTCTCAGCCTTTAAGAACTGCAGGATACTTGTGGAGGACAAAAACCAGCATGAAAGGAGAGAGGGGGGAAAAAGGAAGGAGAGGAAGGGCAGCGTTGGGTTCACTTTCCAACTGTGTTTGCATTACAATTTGAAACTACACTTTTTTTGACGAGGGGGGTCTTTGCGGCGTGATTATCGGAGCGCAGGCGTGAATCCCGCTGCTTTAAAATTGCCAGTCGGCATGATAAGCAAGCAGGCCCTGAATTTAAATTACTGCATGTTGAGGGACAAGTTTTAAACACACATTTAGCCTTGTTTAAACAAATTGTCAAAAAGAGAAACTCTGAATTAGATCATGTCTTTAAACTTTTTAAGCCGATGCACCAACTTTCCTGGAGCACAGTTTCTCTCAGCATGTTGTTTGTTCCATCTTGGAGAACTTGCCAGTTTTTGTGTGGAATGATTGTGTCTCAGTGTGTCCTATCACTTCATGTCATACCAGACTGACTCTGCGGTAGCAAGCTCAGGGCTCCGTTGGGGCCGTACCATCTGTTTTAGAACTTTTTGATAGTCTTGCCATTCAAGTTAGTTCATCATGACACAGGCTGTATGTTTGATGTCGTCCTCATGCTGCAAAGCAGAATCTCCCATTCATACCCATGCTTCTGCATTCATGATATCAAGTGCCTTAACAACTTTTGCGCAATGTTTCAAAGGCAGAGACACAGACAGAGAGAGGCATCACCGCCGGCCTTCCTGCAGGTTTTTGATCCTCACAGTGGCTTGGACATCAAACTGATGGCTTTGCACTGATTGTTGTTGGCGTAGGGTGCAATGGGGGAGGCCCAGGGGCCTCGGGAGAGCCACACAAGTCTCATTCTGGCAAGACAAGACTTGCTGTGACCCCAGAGGTGGGTCACCACTAGAAGCTCAAAGTGCTTCATTTGATTGAGCTGAGCAAAAGTTCACAGAGACAGAGTTGGGGATATCCATCTGTAGCCCTGTCTCATAAAAAAGACAAAAGTTTCAGGAAGAGGAAGAAATTGTGAGATGGAAATGTAAAGAAGCACGAAACCTAATGGGAAATGGAAACTATTTCTGTGTGAAACTCTGTTTAAGGCTAATTTGCAAGCAAATGTTGGACTATATGGGGTAATGTAGGCATATTAGTTCTCCTGTGGGACAGTTTGCCATCCTTCCCTTCCTATGACCTTATAATTATCTGTATGTCTAATATCTGCACAATATTACATTTCCAACAGCTTCACAGTCACACACTTAAAGCTGCACCAGTACTTCACATATCCTTCCATCTATACGTTTAATTTGAACACCAAGTCTGATTTGTGATGTGGGGGCTTCATTACCCAACCACAGAATTCCTCTCAGCTCCCTGCTGCGTTTTAATATCTGAGTTCACTTTTTGTCAGCACAACGCTTCAACGCAGCTTCCGGCTTAACAAAAAAAAAAAAAAGGTAACTGCTCCTTTTGACTTGTTGGTCAGAATTTAAAATGTCATTTGGAAGTTTGACTATTAAGTGATTAGCTGGGGAAGTTTCTGTTTGACATAAAAGTGTCTTTCTGAGAGTCTGAAAATGACCTGAAATATTCAACTGCAACTCATTTCTATTCATTTTACAGCTGTTGTGTTTGCAGAGTTGGTCATTTTTTGGACTATTTGGGGCTTGACCTCTCCTGGACGGATGAGTTGAGCGGGAGCATCCAGGGACGTAGATTATCTGTGACGGATGGCATCTGGAAATCAGAGTAGATTATTCTTGATTCATGTAGTCTGAGGAGGAACCCCATTTTTAACCCGGTGATTATAGCCCGAGGCTCCGCAGGTTGTTCACGCATGTGTTTATGTATGTGTGAGTGTGCATATTTTCCAGGACACAGTACCCTGAGACTGATGTGCCTTGTGCGTAATAAAGCAGCGGTATAATGAGATGCCTAACTTTCCCCCCTTTGAATGATATTTTACATTAAAAATGTAAATTAAAAAGTTCCCCCACCATCACCACACCTCCACCCCCCTCTTCTCATCACCATGTCCAAAACAATTTTCTGCATGGCTCGCTTGCAGTAGTGGGCGAGAGTGCATGTTTGTCCGTGCCTCTGTGTGTGTGGGTGTGGGTGTGTGTGTCCTCGTCTGGACCCTAACTGATTGTGATTGCATTTCCATCGGATTTTCTCCTGGCGCAAAGGAGAGCGGAGTCCAGACGGAGAAATGGGATCAGAGGGGGAAACTCATCTCCCTTTCCCGACACATTCCCGACTGGAGTGTATGGTCATCATGGCACACACACACACATACACACACGTACAGTGAACGGTGTCGTCAGCTACTCGGGGTATTACCGGCCCTAATGAGGTGTGAGAGAGGGACAGAGAGAAGGCAAGTGGAAAGGAGGTGGATCAGAGAAACTGATCGAGGAAGAGGAAGAGGAGTGACTATCAATCTTGTTGCGGGGAAATCAATACGGAAGCTGGAGCTGGAGAGGAAGGCGGTGAGCAGAAATTTATTGGATGTGAACAAAGCTGAAGTTGGTGGAAGAAGGAGAAGCGGAGGAGAAAAGAAGATGGAGGGATGAAGAAGTGGAGGAAGGAAACAGCATGTGTGGTATTCAGATGGGTTTTATCACACACGTAGTGAGAAGTTGTGCATCACATCCAGTTACTGGGTGGATTTCACAAATCATTGAGAGGGATGAGATAATGTCCGGACTCTAACAATTTCTTCAAGAGACACTTTCACCCCCACTTACTCATCGTGTGTGTGCTTGCATATGAGTGTGTCTTCACAGGACTGGAAGCCCACTTCAGAGAAGCTGAACCATTGGACTCCTGTTCTGATAGGACCGGATGGATCATCTCATTGTTTCAAGTGTTTTTAATCCATAATTCCATATGCAGTGTGTAATGAGACATCCTACAGCATTTACACAGACACTCTACTTCACTTACTCCTCATTTCTTTATTCAGTACCAGTCAAAGTGCTACTAGGACAGAAAGTAGATGCAGCGGTTTATTGAAGCATGTACGAGCATAAAGCGAAATGCAGTATATAAAAGGCAAAACCAGTTTCAGTGCAGCCTGAAGCCTCTTTTACTGTCAATCTTGTAATTCCTCTGAGAAGTCCAATAGCTCTCCAGGCTTCTTGAAGGGACTTTCTAAAGCTCTTCCTTGGATGTTGGCAGTCTTTTGTTCCATTATCTGCGGAGAAGATCCCACACTGCTTCAATAATGTTGATACAGTATATATATATATATATATATATATATAAACATCTCTTTCAGTTACTCTTCATGTGATGTTGATTTTTCCACCTGCTGCTTCTTTTCTCCTTGGCTGATCTTGTTTTCTTCAAACTTTTAAGGACACATTACAGACCATGCTGACATATTTCCAACTAGCTGAGAATCCACTTTTTGCTGCAGAAATTCTATTTTATGTCTGTCAAACCGCGCTACCTTTCACATTTTCCCAAGGAAGTAACAAACGAGATTAGTGTCTTTGTGACAGGCTTCTGGCAGTGTCTAAATTTGAAATTGGCTCTTTGCAAAGTTTTCCTTACTGTATGTGTCGACACAACACTGGTTAATCCTTTGAATTAGATGGTTTTTTTATGCTTCAGTGATTCACAGGTCAGTGGTAAGCATTAACAAACATAGAAAGGGCATTTTCATTGAAATAGTCTGGTCGTAAAAATAATGCAGAAATAGTAGGAGGAACTGCCTGGACTATATTTATGAGTCAATCCCCAAACAAAAATGCTTTGAAACACATCCTACATGGAGAACTGTTGCTCAAATCCACTTTAAAAGATTACAAAAAAGTCTGGCTCGTTGGAAGCAGAATATAAAGAAAGGACGGGTTTGAAACTTCCGTGCTGTATATGTGAGCTGTGTGTTTTTGTTTTACCAGACATAAAACTGGATAATGATATTGTTCTCCCTGTAATTACCCTGTTGTAGGAGCAAACTGCTTCACAGGTTTAGCGCAAAATCTACAGAATCACTCTTTACCCATCTCCATACTTGTCTCCTCTCCCCATCCATCCTCCTTTTCATCAATTTTTCCTCCCCATCTGCGGCTCCGCTATGACTTTTCTTCTCCTCCAAGCACCTCATTTGTGTAATCACTCTTTTTTCTTCTTATTCTTTGCCCCTTCCTCCTCTTCCTGCATTCTTTCTTTTGTCTGTCATAGCTGGATGCAGCGCAGTCATTTGCTGCTTTAGTCTATAGCTAGAAGCTCTCTCGCAGAGATAGATGCCTCCCTATGAAAGACATTTGTTTCCTTTACTGTCACTGTGCAATAATCAGCCTCGCTAACGCAATCAACATATTGCCCTTGCAGTAAATACAGCTGAGCAAGTGGGTCTGTGTGCTTTTTGTGTGGGCATGTGAGATTCTGTGCATGTGTGAGGGGATGGGGGGGTGGGAATGGTTTTTGTTAATGTGTGTACCTGGGGTTGTGTAGATGTGACTGAATGTCTTTGCACTTTCCTTCTTTCTTTTTTTTTTTAGCTGACAGCACATCTGAATGCAGATTCTCATGCATGTGTACGCCATGTGACCGAGAGAGATGATTCTTGGAGAAAAAGCAGTTTGTTAGCGAATTAGAGTTAATTAGCCAACTTTCAGTTCCCAATGCTGTAATTGGGCCCATTTCTCTCAGTTTCCTCCAGCTGGCGTCTCTCATCCACTGCGGAGAAAGAAAGGGAGAGAGAGTTAGGGAGCAGGGAGGTGAGGAGGGGGTGGGGGGCTGTCTTACATGTCTGCAGGGGTCTGTAGAGTGCAAGCGAACCTACCCCCTGGGGGGAAAAACCACTTGCACCAGGATGAAGACAGTAAGAAGTATTAACTGCGAGATAATGACGAAAGGAAGGCTGATGGGAATGAAAATGCAGAAAAAAAGAGAAAAAAATCCAGATGAGGGCGGAGAGGAAGTGCACAGGAGGGGTGAAGGGGGGGATGACAGATATATTGAAGGATGAAAGGGGAGGCGGTGAAATCATAAGCCATTGCAAATTGAGGGAGAAGAATGCTCAGTGGAACAGAGGTTTCCAGGCGAGCATGGAGCAGCTGTTCTCACGTCCAGCTCATCTCCAACTTTCTCTTAGTTTTTTTTTTTTATACAGGCAGGTTGGGAAGAGATGCTTAATAACAGTCTGCTATTTTCCACTTTCTTTTAGGTCTGTATAGATGAAATGAAGCTGGTAGTACATGCGGTAATGGTATAATGTTCCCCCTAATTTTCTTGCCATTTAATGTTTTAATACCACCTGCTGGTGTGTTTAACCCCGTTATAAACCCCCCATTTACAACCACGCCACCAACAGCCTTCATGCATGCAGAGCGCTGCATGTGGAAGAAATAAAATCAACGGCAGACTTCCTGAGGAGGCAAACCATTCCCTTTCAGGGTTCAGACTAAACTTGAAGTTTAAATGAAACAAAACCAGTATTTGAGCAGCAGCATACCAGTTCAAGGTTGTTTAAAACAGAAGGGAAACAGATCCATTTCACTATTTCCACTCCGTCCTTTTCTGTCTGCATACAGTCTAATAAACCCAGAAACGCTATGAAGATTTTATATAAAGAAAACAATGCTGCAGGGTCTGGTAGAGGGGTAATGCATCGTGTTAAAAAAATAAAAAATGGCAAAGAACAGCATAATGGAAAAGAGGCGAGGGGGGAACGGAGTGAAGGAGCGATGAAAGATGGGAACAGACCCTCTCTTGGTAATGTGCTGTGATGATCAGTAGACTCTAATGAAGGTGCAGATGTCCCACAGGAGTCTTGCGCTCTCTTGACAACCACTGGGAATGGCAATTAATCCACGATGTACTGAAGGAGGATGCATACACACACACATACACACACATTCAGATACAAGATTTACATAAAATCTTCCCCAGGCCCTCTTGCTGGAGTCCATATTCAATGGTACTGCAAACTATGGCGCATTCAGCCATGTGGACTTCCCGCTAGATTGTAAAATATGATGCAAATGGCTTGCAGAGAGCAGCATTAAGCCCACTTATTCCATAGCAGCAGCAGAAAGAATAGCTCCCTGTTCAAGCAATTGCCTCCATTCTGCTTATAACCTCCCAGATCTCTCAACAGCACAGGTATCACTTTCTCTTTGGAACTTGCAGCACAAGTCCTCTGCCTCGTTGACCTATATTTCATATATAATCCGCATTGTGTGCGCTCACACTGACCGTTTGCCTATTATCGCCACGGTATTTTATTCCTGTTGGTTTACTGACTTGAGAAAGTAAGAGATAGATTTGGAGAGGGGAAATGAGCCTCAGGTGGACGGGTCCCTGCACTCCGGATTAGCAGCGCTGCGGGTGTATGCAGTGGAACAACTACTTTTAGAGCAGGTCACAGAGGGAGCCCACAGTTATGTAAAGATGAAAGGATAAACTGCTGAGACAGGAGAGTGGAGAGGAATGGACAGAGGAAGAGATAAGGAAAAGGTGTGTGTTTATGTGTGTTTTAGGGTATCTTTACACAGGCAACAGTGCATGAATGAGTTTAAGAACGAGTGTGTGTGGGTGTGTGTGTGCTTAGTAAATGTTACAAGCCAAATACGGCCGGTCTCCCTTCTTCTGAGATAAAAGCATGTCCTCTGAAACCAGTGGGACTGCAGTGTAATGGCACCTGAAGCTGACATGTGGTTGGAGAAAACGGACTCAGTGTGTGTGCATGTGTGTGCGTCTGTTTGTGTGTGTGTGTATGTGTGTGTGTGTGCGCGGGTGGGTGGGTGGGGTTCAGAAACCTGAAGTGATGGATGGATGACGTCAGCATATGCCCTGACATTTACGCTGCAGGGGCTAGAAAATGGGACCTCTTTCTCCTCCACCTCCACCTCTTGCAGTTAAAGGGAGATGTGCAGAAACTTCCTCTTCTGCTTCTTTATCCATAGAAATGACTTTGACCTTTGTTTGGCCTGTCCTGTCCGGCATTATAATGTACAGAACAGCACTCTGTGTGCCATAAT
>JAVQJG010225293.1:0-11527 GCA_036024015.1 Craterocephalus amniculus
AGATAGATAGATAGATAGATAGATAGATAGATAGATAGATAGATAGATAGATAGATAGATAGATAGATAGATAGATAGATAGATAGATAGATAGATAGATAGATAAGTAGATAGATAGATGCTTACTTAGCTTACTTTTACAAACCTTTCAAAACAATCCTTGAAGTTTTGTGAGTTTTTACTTCATTAAGTCATTTTTCTCAGTATAAATACCACTAAATCCCGCACTTGTTCCAGTTGGATCTTTATATTCGGTGATAACTGGGACACTAAAAGTTGAAGAACTGTCAGCTGCAACAAACGACCCATCTGTCCGCTCCGCGCACCGCATCTGCCGCGTTCAGCACGGCCTTCATCAACGACCTCCTACATTTTTTTTATTTTCTTAAATAAAAGTCTTCAGTGGCACATCATACACTGCAGTGATGGCTGCTTTGCAGGTTAAGTTTGAAAAAGGAAAGGCGCGTGCGAAACGACGACGGTGATGACGACGGTGCGCGTGACGCACGCTGCCAGCAGAGGCAGATCAGCGGAGCAGACAGACAGGAGCTGGGCTGAGGCAGCAGCATCCGCACCAGCACCAGCAGCGCCGCCACGAAAAGGGAGCGCAGTGCAGGTGGAAGCTCGACTCTCCGCTCCTCTCTTCAGGCTCTTAAATGCTCCGGCTCGGCGGCAGGATGTGCGGCTTCTCGGCCTTTCTCTCGGTGCTGCTGGTTGGTCTCGCAGCGGCGTCCTCGGATCTGTTTGACAACCAACTGGGCGACATCAATTACTGCAAAAAGCAATGCCAGCTCACCATCAAAAACAAAAGCCCCGCGAAAGTAAGTTATTCCTTATTGCCGGAGGGTGAGCAGTCTGTGCGGGGAGCGTATTACCAGGCGGACGACGTCATGCTTATTTATTGGCAACGAAATAAAAATAAATAAATAAAGCTTGCAATTGTCTTTTTTGGCATTTAAAAAAAAAAGTAGTTTCCAGTGTGAAAATCGTAAGAAAAAAGCAGGCTTGGATCTGTGGGTAACGATGCTCTCGCTTCGATTTTTCGTTGCATCATTTTGGATGCGACGGCGCACAAACAGGCCGAAAAGATGCAGCTCGTTTTGGTCTGCACCTTAAAGGCCAGTCCAAGATGTGTGCTGCATTCATGCTCATCCTGAGGTGTACCTGCTAAATACTGCACCAGCGGCTGACCTTTTCTCCGTCTGCAGGCATAACGGAGGATCCGGAGCAGTGAGCATATTTACGAAGCTTGAAACATTTAATGACAGTTTACGCGACATCTGCCCAGACAAGGCCAGACTGGACGAAAGCGGGATCGTTGACATGTTGGTTGACAATTCCTTCTACTTTCTCTGGTTTACTGATAGTTTTGCAGACTGGGATTGTTTTCTATTCCCATCACCTCCTCCTCCACCTCCTCTGCTGCCTTCAGGTGTGGTTCAAACATCCTGCAGGGCAGCAGGAGCAGAACTGCAGAGCCAATCTCAGTCACCTGCTTCAGGACCGTGATGGAAAACGAGTCGCTTACGTATATATTTGTTGAGTTTGGGGGATGATCGAACTTGACAAAAGCAACTTTGTATGAGCTCAAATATTAGGCTCCGTCTCATGGCTTGGCACACTTTCCTTATATTTGCTTCAAGCGAGTCGTCCCAGAAACGCAGTAAAGATGATGAAAAGGCTGCAATCAAGCGTTCATGGTTGCAGTCAGGAATTCTCTTTGTCTCTGTTCTCATTAGGGGGCGCTGTTTCTCTACTTTTGCAGAGGAAATTGAGGCGTATTGAAGTTCAGAATTTTGAACTATTCCCATCACCACAGTTGAAAACATCTTGCCCATTAACGCTGACTTCCTATGACAGTGACAAAAAGCCTCTTATAAACTGTTATGACAGCTGCAACGTGTCATTTAGGGATGCCGTGACCTGTCGCTGTCACACTTCCAGACCTTCCAAGCAAGGTTAATATGGAGTCTATCCAAGATTACTGGAGACGTCTCTAATTTGAACCTCTTTCTCTCTTTCTCTCTGACTGGTAGGACTCCATAATGAATGCCTGTCACCGCGGTTGTCGCCTCTACTCCATCTGCCAGTTTGTCAATGGAAATGCTGGATTTAATACCAGCAAGGAGGAGTGCCAGGGAGGTGAGTCAGTATGTCAGTTTGACTGTGTGTTTGGACGAGTTTAATAAAATCATAGAGGCATGGAGCATGATTAAATTGCGTTCCTCCGCCCATTGTTGTGGCAGAATAAAACAAAAGTGCTATTTACTGTAAATTAGAGGTTTTCAAAACCAAACAGAGTTTTTTCAGCTGCATCAAGTTATATTAACTTCTGTGACGGATGCAGATCTACGTCAAACCACTGAACACCTCAGTTCTGGTAAATATTGCAGTGTTTTATGAAGCCTGGGGGTCTCGGTGGGTATTTTCTGGGTGTTAGAGGCAATTTGCCCTCTTTGAGCTACTCTATTGGAAATCAATGATGTGATTTGCCATCCAGACTGCAGATGTTCATTTGCCCCCTCGTTTCAATAACAGCAGTATGGAGAGAAAAGTCTTTGAAGAGGCAAAAAGATGCAACCTGCATCCCTGTATCTCTGCCTTACCTGTTTTATCTTAAGCCCCACGCTTCTTCTCTTTCATGCTCCTTTATTCTCTTTTTATTTCTTCTTTTTGCACTTGGGGCTTTCTCCACCTTTTTTGTGCTTATCGTCATCTTGTCAAGGTTTACACGTGTTTCGGTCTCTTTCTCCGCAGCCTGTCAGGAGGCATACGTAAAGCTGCTGGAGCAGGATGCCTGCAGCACTGGCTGCGCCAGCCAACCCTCTGAACCTGAGATCAAGAGACGGAAGGTGAGAAAAGCCACTCTGCACTCAATGAATTCACATCCAAACACACTCACACTGACACATAGTGAAAGGTGCTACAGTGTGACATAAAGGTGTCTAAATATAAAAATTAGAAATGCGTGTGTGTGCACAAACAGGAGTGTATCCTAACTGCGTGAGCTGTTCTCTGTTTCACAGCTGAAGGCCATGACTTTGCGCCCGAAGCCCCCCTCTGTGATGGAAGCTGTGTCCAGCTGGTGCAATGACATCGTCAGCTCTGCCCAGAGCTTCATCTCCTCCACCTGGACCTTTTACCTGCAGGCTGATGATGGCAAGGTTGTGGTTTTCCAGGTAAGATCCAACTAAGAAAACTTTAATTTAATGGGATAGAGAGCAACTTCTAAAATATTCCTTAATTTGTATTTTTAAGACATGTTGGCTGTTAAGGCACAACTTACTGTATGATTCGCATGATTTTCATTCTCATGAAATAATCAATTGACCCCTGTTGCTCTATGGATTAAGGTATTACCAGGCCAGAAAGGGCCACTCCTGTCTGAATAGAAATGAATCAGCATAGCATGAAAGTGATCACTCAAAGCTTATTTGTATTGATTTACTTTGACCTTTCCATCTAAGAGGACAAGTAGACATATAGCATGCCAGAATGTCTCGTTGGAGAGAGCAGCAATAGGAATTTGAGACTGTTAAAAAAGGCTTAAGTATATACCCCAAGCTATTATAAAAAGCTATAAATATTGTGCCAAAGGCTTCCACTGAGAAGAGAGTTTCCAACTGAGATGTTGGAATAACCAGCAGCTCCCTCACTTGGATCTCAGTGATCTGGAGGGGCACACACCAGGTTATTCAGTCCAAAATGTATGTTGAAGCCAGACCACTTATGGCTTTGAAGGTAAACAGCAGCTTTAAAACTAATGTAAAATCTAGCAGGAAGCCAGTGAGGGGAGATATGTTTAAGCTGTCACAGTAACAACTCTGCAGTGTTTTGGATCAATTGGATGTGATGGAAAGAGACCAGCGCATGTTGTAATAGAGTAATCTATGCAAAAATAAGCATGCACAACCTTTTATAAGTCAGCTGCAGAAATAAATTACTTTTCAGGGTTGAGAATATCTTCTCTATAGCTTGAAAAGACAAGACTGAAGTATGTGTGTGACTCTTGCATCAAAAGAGATATTGTCCCAAGAAGGATATGTATTTGGCATACGTTTGGATTAGCATCGAAGAGAGCTGATAGCATTCAGGAGCACAAAGAGGACAGCCCCAAAGTTAACTGCTGATGTAATTTAGTACAATTTGAGCCAGCCAGGAGACAAGCCATGAGAGTCACAAGGATACAAGGATATGCAGGTTAGGGTTAAATTCACGGGGATAAACATCAAAATCTTGATTGAACAGAATTTTTGGTTCTGCTAATCTCAAGAAAAAAATCAATGCAATCACATTTTTGTAGTGGCCGGAGCCGATTCCTACTGACATTAAACAATAACTCACACCTACAGGCTGTTCAGAGTCAAAGCCACTTTACCTAACCCGCGTTAGTGTGGAAAAGAAATGAGAGAAGAACCAAACATCAATGCTAAGTCCTTACCATCTAATTTCACAGATCTCCTCTTATTACAGTCGATTCTTTGGGGCATTAAGAGTCCGATGTTCTGCAAAATGCTCTTCATTTAAGACGTTTATTTATTTAGTGCGCAGGTGTGGAATTTCACCTCTTCCTTGTAAACATTGGGCTCACAAATGTTTGTTTGTTTTTTGCTGATCCTGGTGTCTTCATGATTTCACCATCCTCACTGACTAACTCATTTACTTATGCTGCCAAAGAAAAAGAACATTAATACCTAAAAGTAATTTCACATGCCATTCAGTCTTACTTGGGGGTCAAAAGCAAACCAGTAGACCCAGATAAATCATTGAAGGGGTAAAGCTCTTCTTCCTTTGAAATATCTCTTTGGCTGCTTGGTGTTAGTTGCCCCATGCCCAAAGATCTCAATGGCTATTGCAGAGTTTGTGCATGTGTGCAGGTTGAGAGAGCTGGTCAACAATGTTCAGAAAAAGTTGCTAAAATTCTTAGACTTGAATTTTTTTTTTTCTAAAAGCACTTTTTAATTGTTTATGTATGTCCTCTTAAATTATGACGCAGCCTTCAGCAGTATGAATGCTTAATGTGCACGACAGGTTCAACTGTGGTTAACTAACATAAAAATGGAACCCTGTTGCAAGATTTAACAGTGAACGGATTGCTTAAAATAAAATCTTGCATGTGATAAATAGATATTCAGAAGGGGATTTCAAGATTTGAGAAAAATATTAACTTAAACAGTCTGACATGCAAAAGAGCTTTGCAACCTTAAACGTTGTGTAAGACACTGTAGTACTGGGGATGAACTAGGGATTTTACATTTTCCACTCATCCTTCATGAACTTATACATTTATTTTTCATTTTATTTTTATTTTATCTTTCTATATGTCATAGGTTGCTCCAGCTTTTCCAGAGGTATGAGCTGTCATGGGGGATTTTTTAGATAAGGAACATTTTGCAAACGTCAGCACCATAAAGCACTTATGTATTAAAGCTAAAATAAGATTTGGTCTGTGTAACCATCGGGCTACTCAGTCATATCCTCCTAATTCAAAAACCAGCCAGATCCCTGCATCTACGTCAAATGTTTTTCTGTTTGGATAAATGACTTTGATGGCAATTTTAGCAACATAATTAAAGGCTTCAATGTGAAATGATAGTATTTATGTACCCTAACCTATACACAAGCACTTCTGTATGAAAGAGAGTGGAAAATGTGGTGTTACGTGCAAGAATCTGTGTGTAGACTGGGCTGTAATGTTCCACATCATAAGGTGCAATACATCAAGCTCAGAGCATGAATTTAACGACAATTCTTGTGGACCTGGTGATGGATGTTTGCTCTTTGCGGCAGTGACGTGCTGACTAAAGCAGCGAGGGGCAGCCAGCCTCAGTGGGGCACTGAGGAGACTGTCAGGCTTGTGTTTAGTTGGAAGCTGGCACACCGCCGCTGACTTGACAGATTGACTCTCAGAATGTCAAAACAACAGAAAAAGTGCAACTAAGTCGTGGGACCGCAAAATAAATGGTGTGGGGGGAATGGGGTGGGGGTGGACTGCATTTTTGATGCCGCCTTAAATACAAATGATGTGAATATCCACAAAGAGCTGACAGTCCACACGCACTCACCTCTTCGGCTGTGTGTATTTATGTGACAACATATTCAAAGAATAAGCACGCAGCTCCAAACATCTTTACCAGTCAGGACCAGTCAGCTGTAGAAGATTATAGTGGTGAGGTAAATTAGTATAATGAGGTGTTAACTATGATATAGAAAAAAACTTGGCATTTTGAAGAAAAATGGGGTAAAACCCTGTCATTCCTTTCCCTCTTCTTTTCTTTTAGAGGTCATCCATTGATAGTATGACAGCGTGAATGTCTCTGATAAGAAAAAGTGAATTAAATAAAGACCTCCTCCAACTGGTCCTGCAGAGCAAATTGAACTGGTGAACAGTTGAATGTGATCAAAGATATATAATCCCATGTGTTCCCATTAGTCATTCTGCCTGAATGGATTTTAAAGAAAAAGAAAAGCAGAACCGAAGAGAGAATTGATGGTCAGTGTGGAAGGACATGCAAAAGATTATCAGGTATTGTTTTATACAGCATGTATACCAGAACCATAACAATATTCACTTTTCTGACAAAAACACTTCTTTTGCAAAATCTTACCTTCTTATTGCAATTTTAGAAATGCCTAATTTAATGCAGTGACCTCAGCTTAGATTGCCTGCACTATGAGCTATAATCTTAGCAGTTTATACAAACTCTGATTAAAAAAACAACTGTTTATCCGTGCTAATGATTTCCAATTATAATTGTTAGCTGACTGTTTACATTGTTTCCTGCACAGTAAAGTTTTAAGTATTTGCCGATACCACTGACTAACAATTTCAACTGATTTACATTGTAATTTTTTTTATCATGGTGTAAATATTTTCATTTGGTACTGTTGCCTCACGGAAACAAGAAACATTTATTACATTCCTAAGTCACAGCCCTTGCATTTCTCTCTCTGCACTGCTGGCATGGTTAGTGTGTCTCTGACAGTCAATGCGCACAAATACCCAGCAATGTCTAAAAACCCAAGAAAGGGACATTTTAAGATGTGTAAACATCATTCTGCCTCTTATACGCACTCCTATAAATCTCTTGCAGATGCTTCTCAGGCTATGTTCCTTCTGAAAGTTTTATCTATTCTATGCAGCCAAAAGATTCACCTCCCCTCCCAGCTCGCTACTGTAGCTTCTTCCTTCATTTTCCACTGACACTACACTATTTCTGGTTTCATAACATTTCTCAGGGTAATCAACATAACTGTGACTTAATTTTTTTTAGAGGATTTGATGTGTTTTGGGAAGCAAACTAACAGCCATAACTCGACAGCAATGACAGCATATTGCAGTGCTTTGTTGTCGTAGATGTGTTATTGAAATAATTTAAATCAGTCGATGACTAGTGTCCTACACTTCAAACTACAAAATAGCTGAAAAGAATCAACATTATAGTTTTTCGACACTGCAAAAGATTCCATAGCCATATAAGTACCTGAATTAATAATTCATTGGGAGGATGATGCTGCTGCATGGGATATGCTTTGCTGTTTTAAATAGGTGAGAGAGTGTGTGTGAATGCCGCTGCAGCTGGAGTAGGGTCAGGAGGAGTGAAACAAAATCCTCTTTAATGAGTTGTCTGGGCGCACATCATTTTCTCATAGTGACGACAGACTGCCTGCTTGAGATGTTTCGGGGTTTTTTGCTGTGAAAGCATACTATCCCAGTACAAAGTTCCCTGGGAAAACAAACAGAAACATGATGATTATTTCTTTTAAGGTCATTTCATTGTGTTCATTGGTAAGATTATATGCGAGGATGACTATGACTTTGCAAATACTTTCATTATAAACTTTAATAAACTTGTTTCAGGGTCCTGATGGAACTTTTAATTACACTGACCACACAGGTCCCACTTGGAGGGGTGTGATTGCATTTGCATGATTGTACTCGTCACTGAAATCAACTAATTGCTTATATTTTGCTCTAACTGTAACACTCACACACTTGCGTGCAAATTTAATCACTAATTGCCATAATTACGTTTTGTTTGTTATGATTGTTCAAGTTTGTCCCAGTTTGTCTTCCTAAAGGTGCTCCTGAGGATTCTCTGCTTTGTTTCCTTACAGAGGCTGTAGGAGGTTTGTCTGCTTCGGCTTCTGTTGTACAGCTGTTGCTGTTATTGTTTTGCATATTTTACATTTTTGTCTCCTTTTTTGTCCCTTCTTTTCCCTTCTGTTTACTTTCCCTCGTTCTTTTGTTCGCCTTGTCAGGTCCAGCATTAATATGCAATTAAGTAATGACCGAATTAAAAACAATAAATAATGCTTAATGAGGGAAGCCTTATTTGGCTTCATTTCCTAAAAATCCATAAAGTTCCCCAGCCCATTTGAATAAGTTAATTGACCAATCATCAGGTGTTTAAAGTTAAGTCCCTTCACAACAAAGACAAAACTTAGTCATTTGACACAAAAAAGCTTTAAATATATTGAAATTAAATCAAAGTAAACATGATGTGATGAAAGCTGTTAGTTTTGGTTAATGAGAGAACAAAAATCTCTCTGTTAAACAGAACAACAGCTGGATCTGCCTCATTAAGGACACCGTGAACAAGGAAAGACACTTATGCAAAAGATCAGAAAGCAAATTTAAGAAAAACATTGCACTAAAAGATAATATAATTCCTGTTTTATGTAAGCTGCTCTGTATATTTACTTTAACTAATCAATAGAGCATTTGTACATCTGCAGCTGAAACCTCATGTATCACAGCGACATAAAATGAGCTTCCTTCACTGGAAGACGTCTTCAGAAAGAACTGCTAAGTGTCTCATGGCGAACTACAGTGATGACATGATTACATTTGCTGAAAGCACTCTGCTGTGTGTCTCCATCTATCCTCAGAGCCAGCCAGAGATGGAGTACTCCATGCCTGAGCTCCAGGCTCCTCGATCCAACGTGGCTGACAAACCCTGGCCTCAGGTCCACTCCCACACCCAGAGGCCCCATGGTTAGAAAACTTTACTCAATACACACTTGCATACTAATATTTATCATGCTGTAAAGTGTTACAGTACAGTCATTGTTCCTCTCGGACACATTAATACTAAACACGTGTAATTTTTTTGGGTTTGTGGCAGGTGTGAGGGGGCACGGAGAGAAGGGAGCTGCCAAGGCAGCGGGGAAAGGGAAGCACGCCGTCCAGCACACGGAGGACCCCACAGCTGAGCACGACTTCCTGGGCTGCATGTCAAGGTCACATACCCTGATAAAAGAGTAAAACACTCACATTGAGCTCATAAAACAAGCTCATGTTACTGTAAATGATTTATTAAAACAAAACTAACTGAGATGATCTCAGTCTACTTAGCCTCAATCCAAGTCTGAGAGTATAATCTGGTCCAATTCATTAATACCGTGTTCATGTAATGTCCGTTTATACACATGTCTCACAGTAAAAAGTCTTGCAATTTAGTCTGAACAGGAAAATCATCAAAAAAAATGTTATAACATGTAAATACAGCTTATTCTTCGGTGCACTTATTTATGTTTATTCAAGATGATGCCAGAATGTCACACCTCGGTCATTCTGACACCAGCTCTCTTCTGTCCTGGCTCTGTCGTCCTCCAGACGTTCAGGCCTCCCGCGGTGGATTTTAGCTGCTTGTCTCTTCCTGTCCATCATGGTCATGCTGTGGCTCAGCTGTGCCAGCCTCGTCACCGCACCGGAACAGCACATCAAGACGCAGGTACACCTCCAGAATAGCACAACTATCTCTCTAATCAACGGCCGCCTGGATATCCTGCTGTTTCTGATGTGGACGCGTTCCGATGTGCAGATGTCTAGAATTTAAGCGAATCCATACCTGTACAGAAAAAAAGACGTTTTATTCCTAACATGGCAGTGATTTCAGATAATATATCTGACTGCTCTCAGCATTTCCCATCCGCAAATGCAACAGTTGCTCTACAATGTTTTTCTTTTTTTTCATCCAGGGGGCTTAAAAGTGTCACCTTATTTCATCTGCAGTCAGTCATCTCAGTAATGGTATTGCAACATGCTATTTCTGTGGGCAGTAGACAAGCAACAAAAAAAAATATTTTTATGCTAGTTCAATTCTTTAAATCTTTTTTTTCATGGTTACTTCATTTTACAATAATCTACTCAGTTGTTTTGTAGTTATCGGCCTTTTAGACATATAAATCACATTTCGTCCCTGAAACTCTATACTGCCTCTGTTTATGTTATCAAAGACTGTGTTGCCAGGGAAACAGATGTACAGCTTCTTTTTCAGAGGTATAAAAACAGACCATTACATTACTAAAGTGTATAAAATCATTACAGAAATCATTTAGGAAACCACGTCACATATGAAATGTCTGCAAAAGTCATGAGGAATTGTTTGCCATTGGAGGTCTTTGTTAATTAACATGTACCTATTTACTCATTCTTATTTTCGTCATTCTTTTTTTTTCTCAGCTGAGTATTAATGGAGATAAGGAGTTCCTGGAGCATGTCCACAAAGTCAACCCGTATCACCTGAGTCCGATGATTGCAGTCGCTGTGAAGCAGTCGGAGGAGAGCCAGGAAGCGGGGCCGCTGCCGGTCAAAGTTGACCTCAACAAAACGTGTATTTAGAGCGAACGAATAGGAGAGATGCTGTTTTGTTTCCCTCGGTGACCATATCGAAGCTTTGTGGCCCATCAGTGACACAAACGCATTACCCACTCCGTCAGTCAGCAGGATTTTTAAAAGCTTATTCTAAAAAGCATGGCACCCTCTTGTCATATAAAATCACCCGAAACATCTTTTCAGTTAGCTCAACATGTCAGGTTTTTTTAATTCTGTTTCCTTGTACAGTTCAGATTTCAGCGAGTACAACCTCTGATTATCAATAACGATCTGCCTGCTTCTTGCTTATTGATGAGCTCTTGTCTCAGAGCCACATATGAGACACGCAGAGAGGACAGATTACAGCTGAGAGCTGTCATTTTTCACGTCTGCTTCGGGAAAAACAATGAGATTCACTGTAGATTTAATTTTCTTCATCCTCACAAAGAGGTGGGATTAATTAAAGTTGCTGGTGTAAAGCGCGGGGATCAAAGAAATCCGCGCGAGGAGTGGAAGACGAATGAAAAATGAGCGAAGTACTTGACAGTGCTTCGGGAAATAAATACCGCAGCTCTCAATTTATGATCTGTTTACATAATCACCGTTATGAGGTCTTTGGTGGTATCGCCTTCAGAAATGGTCTGACAGAAGAGTTTAAGTGAGTAATCCTCACCAGAGCAACAAAAACCAAATTAGTGGATTTTATAATCTCATTTCAAGTGTGTGTGTGTGTGTGTGTGTGTGTGTGTCTTTGCATATATCTGAGGTGAAGAAAGTCAAATTACTGGATCTGGGCATGCTGTTAGAGGATGAGTGAATCCACAAACGTTATTTGTTTTCCTCCGTACTCATTCTGAATCATCTACAGGAATCATCAGATGGATACTGTTGCTGAAGTGCCATAAACAGTTAATGCATCAGAGAAAT
>JAVQJG010225297.1:0-10859 GCA_036024015.1 Craterocephalus amniculus
ACAGAAAGCATCTTTCCCATTTTAAATTAACTCAAGAAAATCCGATGAAAATCCAGATGACCCAGCTTTCCAGAGCACTTAAACGCACCATCTACGCACAAATCTTTTTAGCTCCCAGACGTGTTCAAAAAGTCTCACTGCCACTCGAGCGCATTTTAACCTGTATGTGTGTAAATAGAGGTTTGTCTGTGTGCATCAAGGGATTCGTCCACACGTATTTAAGGATTTGTATGCGTAGGAGCCTTTTTGAACACAGCCAGGTAAAATATTTGTGTGTAAAATATTAATCTGTGTGCATTTTTGTAATTTGTGCATGTGTATAATTTATAAGTATTTTTGAGTACACTTGAATATGCATTTGCAAGTACCTAAATTTACACACAAAATGCTTTGCACGGTTTACAAATCATGTATTACACATACAACTACCCAAAATTACACACAAATTAGTTTACACAGATTACAACTCATGTATTACACACACACAAATGATATGATACTTTTTTCTCTCCATAGCCATGTACGTGAGTTTGTGGTTTTGTGTCCTTGAGTGTATCACAGGTCTCAGCTGAGTAGAGTAGATGCTTTCTGTTGCGTCGATACTCTTGTCCCTCAGCAGTACGGACGTGGTAGGACCTTTCGGTGTCCGCAGGTCTCACAATGACGGCAGGTTTCCATCGACCAAGCTCTTGGAGTCTTATGTTTTGTCCTTCATGTAGCTGGGTGAGTTGCTTGGCGGATCTGTCGTAGTAGCATTTCTGTTGTTGCTGTTGTTGAAGTCTGTTTTGCTGTATCCTGTGAGGACTCTCAGTTTTGGGCTGCAGCTGCTGGTGTGTATTTGGAAGACTAGATCTCAGTCTGCGGCTCATGAGAAGCTGCGCTGGAGACCTGTAGTTGTCAACAGGTGTGTTTCTGTACTCTAGAATGCCCAAGTAGAGGTCTTTGTTGTCATCTTTGTTTATACTTAGAAGACTTTTAGCTATTTGGACATACTTCTCAGCAAGTCCATTGCTTTGTGGGTAATGTGGACTTGTAGTGATGCTTTTGAATCCCCCAACTCTCTGGAGGTATACTGTGGACCATTATCCGATATGAGAGTTTCTGGAATACCGTGCCTGGTGAAAACTGCCTTCAGTTTCTGGATGATGGCATCGGAAGTTGTGCTCTGCAGTTTGTCTAGTTCAAAATATCTGCTAGTCCACTGTGACCATGTAGCTGTCATTATTCTAGGTAAATAAGTCTGATGTGACAACTTGCCAAGGTCTTTCTGGAATCTTGTGGCAGATCATTGGCTCTCTTTGCAGGTCGATGCTCAAGACATGTTGTGCATTTACTCACCATGTCTTCAATGTCTTTGTTCAATACTATGTGACGTGCTCTTTGTTTACATTTTTCCATTCCCATGTGCCCTGCATGGATACGTGACAACATTTCTTGTCGCAGAGAGGCTGGAATGATGATTTTTTCACCTTTGAAGATGATACCATTAATCACAGATAATTCGTCTCTGTGATTCCCGAACTTGGCTGCATTTTGAGGGCATTTTCTTCCTTCTGCAGGCCATCCATCTTGAATGATATTTTTTAGCGTTATCAGCTGAGCATCTTTGCCGGTTTCTTCCTGTATCTCCATAAGCCTGATGTCGCTGACCGGTAGGTTGCTGTAAACCGTGTGAACCTGGATGTCCATGCCTTCACTGAGGCTATCATCCTGATCAGATATTGATTTCCTTGACAACGTGTCTGCAACTGGTATCTCCTTTCCAGGTTTGTGTATGATGGTGAAACTGTATCTTTGGAGTTGGAGTATCATCCTTTGAAGTCTGCGAGTGGTTTTGCATGATGGACTCAACTGGCTTGTGATCACTTTCCACAATGACGTGCTGTCCATACACGTAATGGTGGAAACGCTTAAAACCAAACAGGATTGCATAAAGTTCTTTCTTGATCTGGGCATAGTTAACTTCACTGTCAGTTAGTGATTTTGAGGCATAACTTATGGGCTTCCCATCCTGCAGCAAAACTGCACCTAACCTATATTTTGATGCGTCCACTTGGAGTTTAAGCTGTTTGGCAGGATCAAAGTAGGTCAGAACAGGTCCTGGTTCCAGTGTGATCAGATCTTTAATTTTCTGGAAGGCTTATTCGTGCTGTGCATCCCATAAAAACTCACTTGACTCTTTCAGGAGCTGTCGGAGAAATACAGGGTGCAAACTTGGATAAGTAGTTTATCATCCCCAAAATGGTCTCGAGCTCACCTTTGTCTTTTGGGGCTTCCATCTCCTTTATTGCTCTGATTTTGTTTGGATCTGTTTGATGCCATCAGCCAGTCAGCCAAAGATATCCCTGTGGCCAAGTAGCCAGGGCGCACAATCAGTCGGAGGCACACAGCGACAGGACCCACACACTGTCACATTTGGATGACTCTTCAGTCAGTTTGATTGCCCAATAGCCTGACCTGGCATCCATGACAGAGAAATATTTTGCTCCTGCCAGCTTGGCTGTTATGTCATCGAGGGTTGGCAGAGGATAATGTGGGCGTTTTTATTGCTTTATTCAGGTCTCTGGGGTCCAGACAGACTCTGAGTTTACCTGTTCGAGGTTTCTCGGTTGCAAACATAGAATTGACCAATTCTGTGGGTTCAGTTACTTTAGCAATAATGTGCTGCTTCTCCATGTTCTGTAGTTCCTCTTTCGGGCAACTACGAAGCGCATGTGGGACTCGTCTTGGAGGGTGCACAACTGGGGTTGCTTTTGGATCAAGGTGGATTGTACATTCACCAGGGAATAGTCCTATTCCAGTGAAAACATCCGCAAATGTTCCATCCATTATGTTTGTGTCATGTGTTTGGGACACAGACATGACAAGCTGGATTAGGCTAAACTCCAGACCTAAATCAGGGGGTGCTCTTGTGTCCACAACATACACCTTGAGCTTTAACACTCTGTCTTTGTATTTGCAACTCAAGGTGCACTTGCCTCTTACAGTCAAGCGCTCTCCTCCGTATCCGTAGAGTGGGTGTGTGACCTGTTTCAGTGGCTGCGATCTTCTGATGGTGTTGAACATGAGTGTCGGGATCACATTAGCAGATGAACCTGTGTCCAACTTAAAGCTGACTGTTTTTTGGTTGGGGCCATCTTCAAGGTCTGCATAAGCTTGTGTATCCGTGTCATTTGGATTAGTGCGATTTATGGCATCAATGAACAGATCATTATCCTCAGTGCTGCTGTATGTTTTATCACACCTTTCTTTTGCCTAGAGTGACATACCTTTGAGAAATGATTCAATTTTCCACATGTTTTGCACTGTTTACCCTTAGCTGGGCATTTTTCCCCAAAACGGTGTGCTCGGTTTCCACAATATCCACATCCTCTTGACTGTTCGTTTGTTTAACGCTTCTCGGTGGTATGGCTTCTCTTTTTTAACTGCGCATCCTTCCATAACTGGTTCTTTGATGCGTGCCGTCCCACTGCATGTACAGCCTCCTCACGGTGGCTACTAACACTGCTTGACATAGTTTTCATTTGAGCATTGGCTATTTCGTGCAACCTGGCGATATCCACAGCTTTGTCCAGCGTTAGCTTAGTGGGTTGAAAACAGATCCACTGTCTGGAGGAAAAGACAGAAGCAAAACAAAGCCTTAATATCAGTTTGGAGGACAATCTATCTGATACATGTTTTGAAGATATTGATAGTGAGTATACCTTCGAGCAGTACTGCAAAAACACATTTGGCTTTGTAGAGCCAATCGAGTTTCTGCTTGGACACGATTAAGAAGAAAAGAAAGAATCCTTCAAATACATTCGAATCCTGGGGACTTTACATACCCTTCTTACTAGCACGGACACTAAAAACCATGTTTTAGGCAACTCTTGGGTGGCTAGAGGGCACTCTAAGCAGTTTTCATGATGGATCACTTTCCAAGAATCACCACTTTTCCACTCTGACAAATAGTTGCAAATACAACTGCACACTGATGCCTTTGAGGTTTTGAATTGTTTGGAGGTGAAACACAAAAAAATTATGTTTTATTTTATAATTATTAATCTGCCCCTGAAGAAAATGAGATAGTTTTCAGACCATTGATATCTGACCTTGTGAAACTTCAGGTCAATGGATTGACGATAGGTACTCACGGAGAGCAGCACACTTTCAAAGGGGCACTTGTATCCGTTGTGTCAGACAACCTCTTGGCCCACTCTATGCCTGGATGTTCCGCTTATTTCAGCAATGGAAGAATTTGCAAGCACTGTCTATGCCAATACGAGGATATAGCAACTCATACAGATGAATCTTCATGCATGTTGTGTAGGCTACACTTCATATCCACAAGTGTCACTTGAGCCACCCTCACAGTGAGACTTTGGCTGAAACAAAGCACGCACTGTAATGTAGTGTGTACTGTAATGTAATGTGCACTGTAATATGATGTGCACTGTAATGAAGTGTTGACTGTAATGAAGTGTGCACTATAATGTAGTGTGCACTGCACACATGCTGCTGAAGTGCACACTTCTGTGGATAAGCATTGACCCAAATGAAGCATTGACGCTTTGCACTAACTGACAGTGAGGAATTGTCATTTTACCATCACTCTCCAGCTATACACATATATTCGCCAAAGAAACATCTGCAAACTGTAACATTACTAATGTGTTACAATACACAACCTATTTATACTGAATCTATTTATACCTAAACTTTGCTACGTCAATATAGGTTCCGTCCCTTCCACTATGTGGCCAATATTTCATCTGTTTAGTGTACGTAGTGTGCATTTTCTGTCATTTTTAGGGCAGCTCCCAAGTTCTTTCAGTGGCCTGAGTTCGGCTTGTAAATGTACTATGCACTTAGATGCAGTGCTTAAAAGTGCACTGATTGAGACCACTAACTGCTGTGTCAATGGTGCAAAAAATGTGTCCTAAATTTGCAATCGCAGGATATGGACTTAAATGCATTTCTTTGTGTCAGCCTTGATGTTGCGGAGTAGAGTCCAGTTCATGGACCCAGATATTGAACCGTACAGTACAGTACAGTAAACTGTAACCTGCTTGCTGGCTCTCTGGCAGGTTTACAAGCACGGCAAACCCCGTTTCAGGCCCCTATGATGGCGAGCCCAGTCCACTTTGTTAGAGTTCAAGTTTTATTTTAAAAGGTGTGATTTATCAAAAGCAAAAGAAAAATATCCTTATTCCACAGTTTTGTTTGACTGACTTACAGGATCCTTCGCCACACAGCTGTAGACCCTTTCCTCCTTATTAGAGGAAGTTCTGTAGCCACCAACCATCTCACCCATGAGACATTTGTGGTCAGTGATTCTCAACCTTCAGTACCCACCTGTCTGTTATCCTTACCATCCCCTCCACCATTACAGCTAGGGTGTGTGATTTCCAATGAAAATAAGTTACCCTTCTCTCTTAGAAAAGTCCATTCCAGCTGGAATACACCATCAAATCCGACTAGCTCCAGTGTGATAGGTTTTACTTGAGGGCCCTCTTTGAGCAACAGAGAAGAATGCAGCCTCAGGCCAGACCAGGGCAGCTTAACTGAGAGCTCATAAACACCTGCTCTACCCGTTGAGCTACATATAAGCCCATCATCACGCTTTGTGGAATGCAACAGCTGACTGAATTCTCATGCAGACAATATACAGTACATACACAAGGGGGCAATGGCTATATGTACCCAAAGATAGTCCTTGAGGGTTGAAGGCCTGCTGTTATGGCATCTGAACAGAACTGAACTGAACTATCTGTCTGTCTGCTGGTCGGTAGGTAGGTAGGTAGGTAAGTAATGTTCTGATAAAAGAACTAAATCAATCAGTGCTAAGTTAGAGTACAGTTGAAGCGCTGAGTAATACTGAATGAAGAGCCAATTGGGAGCTGAAAGAACTGACTCTTGTAAATTAGCTGAGTTAAAAGAGCCAAATCATTGAAAAGAGTCGAACTTCCCTCAGTACATTCCTATCAAGCTTTTTTGGCCTGCAGGAATCTGAAGGTAGCTGATAAGTACTGGTAGGTCACGCAAAATGCAAAAACTCTGGCGTAGGTCATGAAAAACAACTTAATGTGACTTTGACGGAGATCGTGGTTCACCATTCAGGGGCTCACAAGAGGAAGCAGTGTACCATCAACACTGTGTACAGTGGGGATAGGGTGCTGCTGACCTCGACATGGAACACACAGAGAGCAGTAAACTTATAAGACCTCCTCAATACCACCAACACATCTTCTGATGAGAATGCATTACATTACATTACATTACATTACTGTCATTAGCTGACGCTTTTATCCAAAGCGACTTACAATTCAGTTTTACCAGAGGTGCCATCACTGGAGGCAATGAGGGTAAAGTGTCTTGCACAAGGACACGACAGGTGACTGAGGTGGGAGCGGCGGGATTCGAACCACCTGTTGTATTGAAAGCAGAGTTTGGGGATTCAGAGATGGCCTGCCCGGCTCCAGGGCTAAGGACACTGAGGTCAAAGCTTTTTGATGGCAGGGCTATCAGGAGTGGACGGATCTCCCTGGCGTTCCTTAAAGGAGAAGTTTGGTATTTCAACCTGGACCTATTTTGTAGCGTGAAATACACACATTCACTCACCCAGACAGTTTTGGAGCTACTTGAAGTCCTTCAGAAGATATTTATGCCCACACGCAATCAGCATATATCCATATAATAGGAGCGTTCAGGGCAAGTGCCACTCCGTCTCTAAATAAGGCATTATCTGCCACAAAACCTTTGTCATTCTGGGGTTCTTTCAAGCCCCTTGTTCATGCCTGCCACGGCGATGACATCACTACCATGCACCATGGCGAAAAGGGCGAATTCACTCCGTACTGTAGGACGGTCAGGTATTTGCTAAGGTAACAGCAACATGGTCCATGTTTGTGTTTTTCCAAATTGTAAAAATAGATTGATGATTTTTTATTTTTTGGGGCTGTCTTGTTCGACACACCTATGAATCATCATGCAGGCATTTGGGACGGCTCCTATGGACCGGCAGGCTGAAGTGGTGGTCCTGATTTTCAAGAAGGGGGACGGGAACGTGGAAGGTATGCTCCAACCACAGAGGGATCATGCTTCTCAACCTCCCTGGTAAAATCTATTCAGGTATTCTGGAAAATGAGGATCCAATGAACAGTCAATCATCAGACTGATGAGGAGTACTGCTTTTTTTCCCTGGCCATGGAACGGGGCACTGGATCTACACCCGTTTTGTAGGAGGAACAATGTACCATTATTGATGACTGATGAATTTTAATAGAGTTATATCAATACATTTCCAAATGTCTCTCTTCTCTTTGTAGTGTGGTTGAAGCATCCCTGCACTCCTAACAGCCTCTCTCATGCAACTTTGGCTCATTTCCTTACCACACAATGAGGAAGATTTGTTGTTCCTTTTTGTTTAATGGTATGTCTGCCGATGAATAATGCACCTGCCTTACTTCACTGACCTACTTTTTCACCTGTTAGTTCAAGTCCTGGATTCTGAGCATTCAGCTTGTGGTTTTTTAAAATAAATCTAGCCTCACCAAAATTAGTGGCAATGGACTGCTAAGCTGTTTTTTCTCTGCTGTCATACAACACAATAAAGCCCCAAGGAAATCATGTGGGGGCACAAATAATCATTTTGCATAATATACATCCAGCGTCTGTAGACCTGCTTTATCCTATGTAGTTTGGTGTCAGAATGACTCCCTCACTTGAAACCATTTCTTGAAATAATAAATGTGCATCTGGACAATGGATGTGTGGTAGGAGATAGTTTTTTTAGTCTGCATAAGCCTTTGATATACAGTACAGTACTCAATTACTCAATCCTCTCTAAATCTAAAGGATATAAACTGTCTGTGAAACTGTATCAGGCCACTCTCACCGTGTTAGTATAATTGTTGCAGCAAAGGTATTCACCACGGAGTACCACAAGGTTCTATTTTGGGCCCAATAAATAAGGAAAACAGCTACAACTGCATTTCACCAACTGACAACTGTATTTCCCAAAGCGCTCCCAGACCAGCCAAGAGATATAATCCCTCCAGCCTGTCGTAGGCTCGAGGTCTCCTCCTGGTGGAACAAGCCGTCCAGGAGGCATCATAACTAGATGTCCTGAGTCACCTCATCTTGTTCCTTTGGATGTGGAGAAGCATCGACTCTCCTCTGATCTCCTCCCAGAAGATCAGGCATCTCACCTGATCTTTAGGTTGGGCAAACTCCCATGCTCCCTCCAAGACCCTGAAGATGGTAAAGAGATGATCCACTGTTTCGTGATCAGGACAAAAACCACACTGCTCCTCCTCAATCCGAGACTATCATGTATTATCTCAAAACCCATAGTGAACAGCCCCATAGCATCCAGAGTCTTAAGAAACCTCGGGCGGATCTGGTCCACCCACCAGGAGCCTGTACTGATAAGCTTTTTCATTACCTCAGCGACCTCTTCCCCATAGATGGGAGAGCCTGCTGATTTCCCTCCTGGTCACCTTCCAGGTGACTCACACAGTGTGCTAACACAGGAAACAGTAGTTAAATACCATAAATTGAAAAAATTGTGATATTTTCTTGTGCTGAACTGTTCAAAGTCTCTCCTGCAATCCTTCATGATTTTAAACAATTTTTTCCCATTCCTGAACCTCTGCATTTTCTTCTGAGACACTCTGCCTCTCTGAGGTGTTCCCTTTTTTTATTACCATTCATGTTCTACCTCCAAATTAAACATATTTTTCTTTAAACATTAAAATGTTGAACTTTTTAACATTATTCTGTTATTTTTACTTACAGTTTACACAACTTTACCAAACTCATTGCACAAGTTCAGAATGAAAAAGTGATGACACATCTGAGAACCTGTTAAACCTGTGTTCCTGTGAACTTGTACTTAATTATGTGCGTGAAGTCTGTATTTCTATTTTAAGATTTTTCACTTTTCTTAAGTCTACATATTTTGTAAATGTATTGAGTATTTGATCCAAGTTTGTGTGTTTTTAAGAGAATTATTTTTTTCTTTTAGCTCACAACGGCATCATTTAGTGTATTTTTAGACCCCAAACCATGGCCCAAACCGTGAGCCTGTTTACTTCCTGGATGCGTGTACCTGCGCGATTCACGCAGAGCGCGTGCCGCGGCGTGACGCTGGATGGACGCGTTTCTCTCTTACTGCACTAACAAAGCTAAGCCAACCTAGCCTAAAAGTCAGAAGAACGGGTGATGGTGGCATGATGTCTTATTATGTGCAGATTTTCACATCTGGAGAACAAAAAGCTGCATTTTTGCTGATCAGTTGTGTTTGCCTTGACTGGAAGTTCCTGGATTTCCCCGGTGTGACGGACTAAACCAACGTTGTGAGAGGAGAATATGGAGCCACTGACTGTACCGCTGGATGGAGACAAGAAACAAGAAAGACAAGAAACAGCCAGAATGCATCAACCTCCCAGAATGCATTGAAACATTTATCACGTCGGTTTCAAGATATCTAAAACCAAACAATTTTGAGTTTTGTAAGGATCCGTTTTTAGAGCCTATTTTTCTTCGTAGAAGAAGAAGAAAATCTTTGTGCTCTTTAATAGTCCATACGATTATCTATGAATATGGCCCCTGAACCGTAGGCTACTGACTCGGAGAGCTGATCTGATGATACTTTAGCACCAAATGGCCCTCAAATGATCTCGAAATGGCTTGGTTCACAAAGGATCGGTAGAGTTATAGTTTAACACAGTTTGGTATCAGAGTTGTTCAGATACCTATACCAGTATCGGAAATGCCTCCTATACTGACCCAAATTCTGGTATCGGTGAGTACTGAAGTTCAGGCATCAATTCGATACCACATAATTTATGAAAATGAGTGTCTATTTACTGATTAGCTCTATTATGTCTGACACAGTTCTTCTTCTTCATTGTTCTTAAAACAGTCGCACTGTGCAGCCAGTAGTAAGGATGTCAGCGGCGAGGCGATATTTCACACTGGATTCTTCCACCAACAAGACTGCATTTGAAGATAAATCGCTTTAGTTTGCTGGATTCATTCATGTTTTACGAAGAAATTAACCTGAGCCAGGTCTTATCACAATGCTAATCATATCACAGTTATGCAGGTGAAATATGACATTTGTTTTATAATATAGTGTGATCGGTATTTGGTATCGGCCGATACCCATAGTACAAGTATCGGAATCAGTATTTGTAGGTAAAAAAAGGGTATCGGAACATCTCTATTTGGTATCTTAACTAACAGGTTAAACTTATCACAGATAAATGGTAAAGACTTAGGTTAAGTGTGAGTCTGGGAACGTTTCCACAGAAAACATATAATTTCCCATCACAATGTTCTGATGGGAAAGCAACAGCTTGTGGTAATTAGTCATTTGGCCAGGGAAACAGCTCTGCGTCCTGCTCTGTTGGTGCTGTCATCTTCAGTTTTAATATCATGACTCAAAAGATAAACACCAGAGCTGCGACGTGGTGCATGATGCCATAGCTTTGAGGGATGTTCCTTTTTTATTTTACTAGGAACATAAATGTTTTTGCAGGTCCGGCTCGTTTAAAGAGGCTCTACTGAACTTTGGAGGTCAGAAGGGAATCCTTAAATCACGTTTCATGTGTTTTTGTCACGGGCCGAGTAATAGGTCCGTTAAAAACCGATACCGGGCTCTGCTGGAGTATGGAGACAGGAGGGCAGTATTAAAACTCTGTTAAACATCCATCCATCCATTTTCTGAACCGCTTAATCCAAGTGGGTCGCGGGTGTGCTGGAGCCTATCCCAGCTGTCCACGGGCGAGAGGCGGGGTACACCCTGGACAGGTCGCCAGTCTGTCGCAGGGCCAACATGAAGAGACAGACAACCACTCACACTCAAACCT
>JAVQJG010225307.1:0-21768 GCA_036024015.1 Craterocephalus amniculus
ACAAACAAAGAAAAACAAATTCTCTTATTTCTCCATTAGGCCAAATCAGCAGGTTGTGTAATTTCATCTTCATCCATCAACTTCCCTAAAGTTTGAGGCGATGGTTTAAAGTGCTTTAAAGTGCTTTTATGTGTCTGTGTAATGGGCTCAAACTCAGCAAAACTTGTGACCAGAATCCATCAACGGGCTGCGCTGAGCAAGTGCTGCGCGCTTGGAGGACTTTGAAGTTACAAAGAAACTAAAGATACAAAACATTAAACAAGAGAGAGCACATTTAACATGCACTGAACTGCATGGCTTTCTACCTTCTCAGGGAGGAATGTGTAATGAGGAATACATCTTTCATTCCCAAATACCATGAAATTACATGCGCTGGCGTAATCAAATTCATTACTTCAAAACTTGAGGTCAATTTACATTTCTTTAAATGAGGCCACAGATAAATGGAGCGCGTATAATTGAATAATGCTAATTCATCGCAGTGTTTTCTGTCTTGATCTTTATGATGAATATTTGGTTTGTTGTGAGTACAGTAACAGTGTAGTATGGGCATCACTGTGGTGAGGGGGGTGGCTGCTTGCAGGGCACATTATCCAGCCTGTCAGACTCCTGGTGCCAGATAACACTGCTCTGAGAAAACAGGGTACCTCTCGACGCCAGCTATAAAGATTAGCAGAGCTTTGTTTAATTGTCCTGCTAACGTCCTAGGAGCCACTTAAGAGCTACTGCTCTCTTTTCCTTAGAAAACTGTCTTTAAAGCTCAGCCAGTGGTGAAAAGGCCTTGAGGATTTGTCAGGTAGACACAGAGAAACTCGCTTCTCTCTTACACAGTTGAGTTATTAAAGCATCAAAGTAAAACAGGTGTCAAAGGGTAGCGTTTAATCACAGCATGCATCAGTTTGATATGTTGAATCAATACTATTTTCACAAAATGTTGTACATCCAATAAGGGCAAATGTTTGATAGTCACAAAGCAAATTTAGGTCAAGATAGCAGCTACAAGCTCCATTAATGACTCATTTAGGGCCCAAATTCAGTTAGACAGATTTTTTTTGTTAGAAGTACTTGTCCAACAAAATGCCTTAAGATGGATGTCTCATTTGAAGGCACAAAAAAAGTTCTAAAATATACCTGACAGCAAGCTAAGATCGAGCTTTTATCAGCCCACCATCGATAATGCTCTCACTGGCCTAATGGAGGATTTTTCTGTACTAGATTTGAAGCAGTTGAGCTTCCAGAACAGCAATAATCACCATTTACATTTTTTCTTAGATGCGATTACATGCATTATAATATGCTATAACATGCATCATGTAGTAAAGACAGTAAAACAGCTGGATTTAAGTTCTCCTTCTTTGCATTGTGAGTTTCCAGCTTGTTGAACCCATATGCAGGGGGTCCACATGTGACATTTCGTCTCTCCACCATTTCTGCAGTGCAATGAAGCAGGGGCCTTGCTATCATCATGGCTCAATTCACCAAATACTGCTGTTAATATGACGCTGGTCGCCTTCGGTGATATGAAGCAATAGATATTTCAGCTCAAAAGGAGCACCCCCCCCGGACCACAGCTATAGCCTAAACCAGTGTTTTTCAACAGAAAAGTTGAAAAGCACTTGCCTAAACAGTAAAGAGACATTATTTTGACCAAATGCCCTGCTGTCTGGAGTTATGATGTGTACCAAACCACATGTGAGGTTTACAGATTCACTGCCACTGTGAGTGTTTGGTTATCTGAAACTTTGTATCCCAATAAGATGAATTCAAATACATAACTGAGTTTTTAATCTCAAGATGAGTTCAAAAACTGCATAGTGGGGGAAATGATCAGTTTTGAGAAGAATACAAAGACTACCTTTAAGAAGAATTTTGTTAGAATTCATCTCCAACAGAGTGTAAATAAGCTAGACAACTGGGCACATTATATGTCTTAACTGACATGTGATTGCCTTCAGATCCGAAAACCATTAGTCTTGTTTGTTGAATGAGAGAACTGCAGGAGGAGTTCCTCAGCACCAGCCTGCTGTGACAGGTAGATGATAGCTCTCTCTAAGCCTGAGCTAAGCTGTCAGCTTGGATGGATGGCTTTACAAAAAGAGCTAGGAAAGTGTGAAGTAAGATGACAATTTACCATGTGTCAAATCATAATTAGGAAGTAAAAGCAGGGGCTGTAATCATATTTGATTCATGTTTGAAATGTAACAAATAAAATTCCAAATTGAAAAGTTTTTTACACAAGAAAAATGGGATCTCATTACAAGATGTGTCACTGAACCTGTTTACATGGATTCATACAAATCTACAAACAATATTCTTCAGAGTTAATGCAGTGATTTGGGTGATTAAAAATGGCATTCAGTGGCTCAGAGGCATTTTCTAGATGAAGCTCCAAGATGCACTATATACATTTTTCTTTACTTTGCATGACTTGCTCTCCACAACCTACACAATTTACCATCAGCAAAAGATAGTAAGTTGCATCATTTTGTACTGCAATAGTCCTTCTCAGCCAACTTAACAAAAAAAAACAAAACAAGTAGCTTAATATAACTTGTGTAATTAATGAAAAAGACCCTACTCAAATGAAATTCAGCAGGGATGTGAAACTAAACATGGGTGAAAAGTAAGAAAAGTAAAAAATGCAGAAAAATATAGAAGAAACAAAAAGGTCATTATTTAGTAGTCCACTTACCTCTGGGTTGTTTTCAAAACCACTTTAGCCTCATATCTTCAGCCTTTCCAGAGGTTTCTTCTTCTTCTTCTGAATCCTCACTCACTTGTAGCTTTAAAAAAGACAGAAAATGACAGAGAGGGAGAAAAAGGGGGAAAATGAAAGAGAAACATTAATGAAAGGGACTACCAAATGAACCCCTTCCTCAAGAAGTAGGTGGGAGAATTCGACAAATGCTAAGATGAGTTACTCTCTCTCTCCTTTTTCTCCTCTTTGCCCTTTGTGACCACAGGACGACAGCTCTCGGGTGAGGAGGACGCTTGCCACTGATTGCCTGAGAGCTGTGGAGTGCGAATCTGCATGAAATCCCTCCTGGCTTTCTTTTCTTTTCTGATCTCTTTCTCCTTCACATCTCTAATGAGCCTGGTCAAAATCTGGGGGTGCATGTTTCTGTGTGGGTGTGTGAATGTGGTTGATACATGTTTTCATAATCACCCATGGGCTCTAAGTGTGAATACATTACTTCATTATTTCTATTTAAAAAACAACAATAAAAATGATATATGCAGTTATGCATTTTTGTACACCTTCAATAATATTTGGGAACATTATATTGACGTGTAATTGACTCTAAATATGTGACGGTACGTGTTCTTGTGAGTTTCCATAAGCAGGTCAGCCAATACACTCAGTCTAGTCTGCAATTGTGGGTGGCAGACCGGTCCATCATACGAAACTTTCACTGAGTAGCTGCGAGAGGTTATCCCCAGTGAGAGGTCAGTGCTGGAGAGCTCATCCTCCCCCTGAGTCTTGAGTCTTCTTCAAGATAACGACATGAATACGATTACTAGAGTGCAAACTAGGGGCATGATTGCTTTGATATGGGCACTGAGGGTCTTATATATTTTGTCTCATGTTGCCAAAATAACTGAGAGACCTGTCAGATTTCTACCCTATGTTTTCATCTGCAGTCTGACACTAACTCCACTCGAACCCATTCGGGGAAGTGGATTCCTGCGCAAACCATAATAAAGCTCCATGTGTCTCATGTTGTTTTCAGCTGCTGAATAGCTACACTGATTTTTGAGGGTTTTAAAAGTGGATTGAGGGAGGGAAAAACAGCAACATACTGTTACATGCACAGTTGAGTCGATCCATGGTTAACGTTTGATCAGGGCATTCAGTGAAATAGCTGTTTTTAACAGTATGCATGCAGTGGGAATAGTGCTATAGACTAGGGGTGGGACAATACATCGATCTATATCGATACATCGATCGTATGGTCAATTATTCAGTGATATCGATCCAAAATCCTAACATCGGCCAAATATCGAGAGAGTAACCAGTTATCAAACAGACTTTTATTTTGAAAATATTTTCTTTTAAACTTAATGTTAATGCCAGAGCTGATTAATAAAGAGAGGTTAAATGATGATCTAGGTGCTTTTTGTGATGAATGGAAATAATTGTGATCAATCACTCATTATATTGATTCATATCTTTTCATATCGATCAGAGGATCCTAAATCAAATCGAATTGAAATCGTATCGTGACTGAATTTGAGATATCGGCAAACATCGAATCGCTGTATCACTATATCACTACATTGATATAATATCGTATCATGATCAAACCAGTGATTCCCACCCCTACTATAGACTGAATGATGTCGTAAGCTGTAATGCTGTGGATGCAAAATCTTTGAACGGATTCTGTTAAACTTTTTTTTTGTGTGAGATCATTGCCCATGTATTACTGAATTTACTGCACAAGCTTTGTCTTTTTACATTAGTGATTAGATTTTCTGAGGTGACGCTCTAACATGTTTAGCTGTCGGCCAAAAGGATAAAAAAAAAAAAAAAACTGCTGAAAATCCACGTGTGCTGTAGAATAATATGGTTTTGTGCTTTGTTTCTACCAAGGCCCACTTGGGACTAGCTGAATATGTACATGCAAGAGTGATTTCAACCACAACTGCATTATCTGAGTGTGAAAGTCTGGTTCAAGAGGTTATTTTTGGGCAATATCAATCAGACGAGCACATCTTAAAGCATTTCGTCTGGTCGCAGGTCACTATAACTGTTTTTATTTTTTCATCTCTATAAATAAATGTGTGGAGGAGGCACCTAAACAGAATTTAAACAATCAAATTTAATATTTTTTCACATTATTAAACCTTCTCAGTCTATCCTCAGCGCAACATTTTAAATCATATCACCATTCTTAAATTGTATCCTTAGGAGAAAGGAGGCTTGACACATCACAGTACATTTTGACAAGCTGCCACAAACATGGCTGATGCAGATCTAATGCATATATTTAACACAGGAGTAAGCTATAGATAAAATGAGCGGAGGGTTCAGCCTTGCCAAACAAAATCCTTATTTGATGTTGGTTTAATATGACAGCAAAGTAACAATGCCAACATTTATCAACACCCCTTGTCTCATCTTCACTCTTTGGACTGATAGCTTTCACAACCCATAAAGTGCTGTTGTGATGACATCATCTTGGTAGGATGAAACAGTTTGGAGACTTGAACCTAGGCACCCAAGTTTGTTGTTGATGTTCAGAGAGAAGTGAATGGAAAATATATTGGTTATAAAAACTCTGGATACTAAATGAAATTACTGCGTTCTACCGTCAAACATTACAGGACTAAATATTATACGCAGAGACAATTAATTCGTGTAAGAACACTTTTAGGTGATCAATTAATCTACTAAGGCTGTCATACTTAAAGGTATCATCCATACAGTATGCATTTGATTAATAATTTGACTGGAAATTTACATTATTGTTTTGTGATCAAATGTAACACTTCTTGCAGATCAGATGTTTTTTGTACTTTCTGATTAATATATTTCTTGAAATCTATGAACAAAACAATTTGATGTTTTTTTGTGGTGAGTAAAAAGGAAAACTTTGACGGCAGAAAAGTTCGACTCCATTCTATGTTCAGCTAATATTGACTCTTCTCTTCCTCACCTGCTGCCTTGTGACCTGGGTATTGCCTAGAGACAGTCTCCTGTAGCATCCGCTATGGGCATTATTACCTCGCTGTCTGACCATCAACATGATCCTATGCTCTGACAGGACAGCAGACCCAGGCTGGTCCTCACTGGCTAATCAGTGTCACCTAACAAGTTTGCTGCAGTATGATCCCATGGCATATGACTTATGACTGCAGCACAGGGGGGACAGAAAGTATCACATTTGTATTTTCTGTGAAACTGTGAGATTTCTAAATTTAAAAACCCTGGATAGACATACTTTAGTAGGGAAAAAAAAAGAGGATCGGCTGAATTCTGCTATAGGCTTACTCCCACACGCCTGCTGCCAAGACGAACATGGGGAATTTGTTTAATGTACAGCATTTATTCACTGCACACACGCTGTTGCACTACCGCTTCCTCCATCGCATGAGACACTCCCTTAGCTGGGCAAGCCGCCATTAATCTGCTGGAATGAAGTAGCATGGACGCTAAAGCACATTCTATATCAACGTCTAAGATAGCGGTTATCTCCCCTGGTGTCATCACAGTAACATACAGGCGAATGTCAATGGCCAAAGACAGGACAGGGACTTTGTTTTTCTTTTTCTTTTCTGGACAGCGTTTTCCTTCACGAATGGTGGGCTAAGTTATCCTTTGTCCACTCATGTGAAAAGCAGCTCTGGTTTGTTTTCTCATGACCCTGCAACATATTGGCAATGAGTTTAGTCACCGCGCTGAGACAGATGGCTGAGCATCATGGTGCAAGGCAAATTGGGAAATGAAAACATGCATGATCTGAAATGGGCCTATGTAGTTTCTCTACAGCGATGCGAATACACACGTACATTCAGACAAAAGGAAAAATAATGTAAAAGTAAGAAACCTCACGTACGACCTTCTCGGTTCAACAATGGTCAGGTCTGCAACTTTAGACTTAGAATAAAGTCCACCTTTCAAACAACTGCAAAAAATTAAACACAGACACAAACAAAAAGCTTTTACTTTATTTCTTTTTTACTTTAAATGGAAAGAAGAGATTGTTGCCATGGTAGCACATGGTTTCTCCCTGTCCTCCTCCCTGTCCTCCTCCCTGTCCCTGTCTTACTGTCACTCACCCTCCTCTTCACTTCCCATTGTTCTCCAGGTAGAAAATAGATCTTCACTACAGAGTTAGGAGTTGAGAATGAGTGTGAAAGAAGAGGGGAGGTGTGAATGGAAAGGAGGAGAGAAATATTAAGCTCAGGTAATCAATAGAGTGGGATGTGTTAAAGTGAGAAAAATGAACAGAGAAATGAGAAAAGGGAGGAGAACTAGTCTAAGGTTTGGAGAGCAGACAGTAATGGACAAGAGCAGGTAAGTCAAGACGACAGAGGAGAAAAGCAAAAGACAAGAGTTGAACATGAAAAAGTAGGAAAGTAGTGAGGAAATAATGGCCAAAACGAAAGAACAGATAAGAAGATGGGATGGTGGAGGAGAACTAAGCATGAGAGTAGACACTGGGAGTTGAAAAGACAGAATGGACCAGACGGAGAAGGAAATGGAACTAAGAAGAGGCTTTCAATAACCCCACTAGATGTACGATTAGAAGTTTTCCATAGTAACTGTATGGTTCTGTAACCAAAAATGTAATTGCAGTAATATTTTTAATGACACAAGATTAAAGCCAGTTTTTCAAAGAAAGAAAGAATATTTTAGAAGAAAGCAAGACTTTATGTATTTGGCAAGATCTATGTGAACTTTATCAGTTTTTAGTTCAAGAGGTCTCTACCTGCATTCTTTGGAATATTAGCTAAATAATGGATACTGGAAAACTGTTATGGAAATTACCATTACAATGTGATTAAAAGACACAAAGTAAAGGGTACTGCCTCCAGTCAAATCCCTTGTAGGTTTTGAGAAAGAAAAACACTTTTTTCTTGTGTGTGCCTTTTAATTCAATATTTGCCATTGTGTACTCATACTGTCATAGCAAACAACAAGTACAGAGCTAGCCTTACTATTAGCTAAACCAGCATAAACTGTGGGGAAATTAGCTTCTTAAGAATCAAAGAAAAAGGCATATTTAGAAAAATTAAAAAGTATGTGACTGGTAGTCAAAGTCCCTTCAAATGTCAAACCCTCATTAGCTGTGAAAAAATGGAAAGAGTTTTAACCAAGGTCCTTTATCCACAGCTCAGCTTACAGCTTTGAACATTGTTCTGCAACCTCCCTGTGTTGGGGCTTCACAAACATCTGCATGCATGTTATAGTTTTTTGCTGAAACCTGGGGTGGTCTCAGAAATATGTGGAACAGCCTGAACTGTGGGCTGCTCCTGGTTGTGTTAGTGCTGTCTTTGCATATTTAGCTTTGTCCTGCATAGGAAAAGACAGAGGTCAAAGGAAACAATTGTCTACTTTGTGGTAGACTTAAAGTAAGTTTTAAAAAATTAAGTCTGTCTAATTTGCAAAAATTACAGCTGTTTGTGCTTTTCAGTTATTCTTTGTTACTGTTTATCTTGTTATAAAGACTGTCAATAACTCCAAGCTCAATTTAGTTATTAGCCAATCAGTATTAGACCAACAAGGAGCACCATTGGTCAGATATAAAAGAATACACAAATTCTTTTATTCTGCAGGATTGATAGCAACTAAATTAGAAATTTCTGTACCAACTTCTGCATCAACATGCCTCTAAAAAGCTGATATTGTGCTCTGTGGGGTTTTCCCTGCTTTTAGGGTGTTCTGTAGCTCTTTTAAATCAAAGGTCTGGAATTTTACAAAGCTTGGACCATTTGGAGATACTTTTCCCTCACAGAAAGCAAAGCTCTTGAATAATCTGAAATTTCTAGTTTTGATATAAATTAATGTAATTGACTTGAGACCTGAGCAAAGCCTTGCAGTTTTTTAAAGAAGAAATGTCTAAAGTGAATCTGGTGTGTGTTGTACCAAAAAGACATCTACAACCAGCAGGACAGCAGCCCCTGAGGACCAGAGTTTAATATCCCTGGTTCACTCGCTGAATTTCACACAAGGAATAAGCAGCTGTTTCATGGCCCTTCCAGACCAAACTTACAAGTGGCCATTGGGCACCTCTGGAGCTCTGGTGAACATCTGTGTGTCTTGTATTTTCAGTGTGTGCGCAACATGTCAAGTTGCCATTGCCTCTGTTGGGGTGAGACCTCACTGACTGGCTGTTTAATGCATGAGATGAGTGCAGGAGAAGGGAAGCAGCAATGATGACAGGGATTGTAAAAAAGGTAATGTAACATGTCCTGCATACAATCTTCTTATTTGTTCATTGTATCACTGAAATAAGAAGTAATCAAGTTTCAACCCATAATCATATTTCAAGAGACCAGTCCTGTGTTATACAGAAAAAGACAAAGCAGTTGCTAAATTGTGCTTTTATGTCCCTTTTGCACTGTTATTTCATCTGAGTAAATGTAGATTTTTCTGGCCACGTTTATCAAGTTGCTTTGTGGCAATTTTCCCACACACGGATTACATGAGAAAACCCAGTTAAGTCTTTGTGTTAATTTGCTGTATAACAGCCCTTACACCTCCCTACTTTAGCCAAGCTACTGACCAATCAGTTTTCCAGAAAGGGGGATTTCAGACTGAAAATCTATTCATTTTTAAATCTCATATTCATGAAAGTCACCAATTCATTTTGTGTGAACTGTTCATATACTTGCTATTGTACTATGCTTGTTACAGGAGGAATTCACTACGGCACATTAGAAAAATCCAACCAGATAGAGTTGGTAAGTTTGCGTAAAATGACAAACATCGTAAAGACAAAGGAACTTGGCATTTAATTAATTTTAAAGAACATGTTTAAAGAAATGGATAATTAACAGCAGAAATATCATACCTGCTATGTTAGGTCCCTAAAACAAACCTAGTCTGTCTTGTATTAGTATTCAAAGATGTTGACGCAACATGGCAGCTTTCAGTTGTGAACGCCACCACCTATGTACAGTATCTATAAATAACTCATTATAAGCTATGGGAACGCTCTCATTTGGACATGATTGTGATTACAGGTAAAATATGTATTAAAGAAAGCAATACCTGATTTTTGCAAATAAAGCCTGATTAAAAGCTAAATTAGTTACATACTGTATCTTTAAAAACATTTCAAACATGTGAAAATCTCCTTCATATAAAACATGAAAAACGGTTATTTTGTCTAGCAGCCTTTTTACCCTCCACAGCGGTTAACTAATCCTGTACCTCTGTGTGTTTTCAGAGAACACACCAACACACAAATAACACAATCCTCAAATGAAACACTCAAGCAATGAGCCACTCTGAACTGAAGTTTCATTAGCAGAGCCTGTTCGAAGCAGATAAGTGCAACAAAGTCCATTATACTGACACACTTTCAGAAGATTCCCTCGTCATAATTACAGCGGTACAGCCATGCAACATTGCTTAAAAAGTCTATGACATTAACCTCTGGGCAGGAGTTCTTTGTGCTTGCTTGAGCTCAGAGTGAGGTCATGCATGCAAGTCTTTTTGTCTTTTTTTTGTGTGTGTATGTAGATCTCTGTGTGTTTGGTCAGTGGCAAGTGGGTGTCTATTGGCACGCAGTGACTTATATTCAATTAGTCCACCTGCCACCTCTACATGGCTCGGCATTCCACAGCTCTGTAAATCAGCTCGCCTGACAGCGCACAGGTCGATATTAATATTAACGTCTCCATAAATAATGTTATTGTAGGGCCGCATGGTAATGGTTCATGAAATGATAGACATGATAAAGTAGAGTGTATTTTGTATTGTGAGGATGCACAGGTTTAACAGGGAGAAGAGAAAGCGAGACACGGAGAGAGAGAGAAAGAGAGAGAGAGAGATTAAATCCTCTACAATGTCCTTCGATAGGAACATTGGTGACATTGGGTTGGAAAGGCGCCGAGGTGGTCACAGCTGTGTTCTCAAGCCTGAATGGCCAGGGGGGCGGGGAGGTTGTGAGTGTGTATTATGTGTGTTGAATTGGTGGAGGTTGAGAGTGGGAACTGGACGCAGTGGATTAATTATCATAAATCATCTCCCAGGCCACATGTTTATGGCTGCTACTCAAATTAGTCTGACTATCCGATTTCCATCTTGTACTCTGCAGTGCATGCACTGTATTTGTATATATGTGACAGGAGAGGTCCCGGGTTGCATAAAAGAATGGCTTTGCTATTTTGTGACAATGGCCCATATTTCATTCTGACAGCAAACATATCTTTGTAACATCTTTAAATGGTGGCTGCAAATCTCTAGATTAGCCATTGGCTGCTAAGATGTGGCCATCATTAAACGTAGAGGGTGTCTGAAATGTCAGCATGGTAACTTGACCTTGTAGGAAAATTGGGAGCATCAGTCATTACATTTATAGAAGCCGAGGCTTCAGCGGGAAAAGAGAAGCTCTGAGACAAGAATATAGCTTTCCATTAGTAAACTCTGCACTATTTGCCAATATGATGCTTGTGCATTTTATTTGATTTGTTAAAGGATGAGATGTGCTGAGAAAGCATTTTTCCCCTGTATTGCTCTGCTGCATACAGACACAACAAGACACAATTAAACTTTTTCAGCACACACTCCTCCACCTCCTGGCCTTTGAGTGTGTTCAATAGCTCAAACAGAGTTCAAGGGAAGCACATCACTACTTGCAATTGGAGCAAGAAGTTTCACTCATTCGCATACCCAGGCAACCAGACGTGACTGAATTTCCAGCTTAGAAATTCAAACTGGTGATGCTGCAGCACTTAGCTGTAGCATAATTTGACTCCTACTTCAAAAGTTTATGTCTGAAAGGAGAGGTTTTATCAGCAAAGTATCCAAAGGCATTATTCATGTCAACCATGAAATAATAGACCATTTCATTCCTTGTTTTGATAGATATTTAATGTTTATGCAAAGCTAAAAGTTAAAAAAAAGATTAGCAAACATTATCCCCTTCCAAGCAACTGCTCTCAAATTATTGAATGAACAAATAAATCACTGCATAAAGTAATTAATCAGCTCTTACTGTCGTCTGTAGGGGAGGAGGTAGCTGAGACACCACATGGTGATCGGTGAGGAGAGGAAACAATTAGCAAACGTACGTACGGATGCATGGTTAGCAGTGCATTTGTAAAGTTATCTACTGTTGAGGAGAATTCTGGAAAAGATTTCCAAAATCTCTTTGAATTGTACTATGATGTCACCTCCAATCACCACACATACATGGACACACACACACACACATGTGCACAACACTCACAAGCTGTGGACCAGGGGTTTTGCAAAGCCGGATCATCCCTGCTAATCCACACTCATTAAGGATGAACTCCATGATAGTGTGCCACCACCAGCTTTCATGGCCCCCACCCATTTTACCCCACTTTCACATGTGCACACGTCACAGTGGATAAGTAGCAGCTTTGATAGTGTTTTTGATAAATTACCGCAGATTGTTTGATGCATGTTTGTTACTGCGGCTTGAATGAGGAGAACCTTGCCTCGGGTTTAATTAAGAGGGACAACGCTTTTATTTCACACCGGCAAAGGTGCAGTGTGTTTGACCACAGGAAGCTGAGCACTCCTTAGCACACTCTTCAGAGATCTGTCTGGAAGAGTAATTCAAGATGAACCAAACTGTATGATGACAGAATCATTTAACTTTGTTTAAATGTAAAATAAATTTTAGCAAAACTTCACATCAATTATTCAAAGACCTTCATTGTTTTTGAGGAAGGAGGAGAAACATCTTTTTCTGCACCCAACAGTTTTTACCCAAGGACTTGAACATAAATAGAATTTTCATCCCCTCCTCCACATCAGAGAGAAGGTCACCTTTGAGCAGAGTCTACCTGCAAGCCCCTTGAGCAGGACAAAAAAAGAGGGTGGGGGGAAGCCACAGATTCTTCCCTTCTAGCTCTCTGTCTCCAAAATAACTCTCTCTTTGGGCATCCTAAATAAATTACAGATATGCTATCCTCCCAAGATGTGATCTCTGTTCTCCAGCGCAAATTAAAAATTTAAGCCCATTTAGGTTGATGCCCAGCGTAACTTGAAGCAGTGTGGTTACAAGTGGTGATACCCAACCAGAGCCGTGTCACTGTACTACTTAGAAGTGATGCGTGTTGCTCTGGGCACAGCATCAGAGAGAGGGAGCAGAGTGGCTTGATGTTAGAGAGAATATCATATGATTGTAAGGTCACAGGCTGGACGTAACTGCTGGTTCCACCTGAAGCAATGTGTCGCGTCACGGTGTCCCAACACCAAAGTCTAACTTGCTCGCGCTGAGTCAATCACATCTTGTCATATCACTTTACCCAGCAGCATTAAATCTAAGCCCCCACACCTTCAAACACTCAACTTTGAGGATGATTACTTTCAACTCCTATGCTATCCAGTTCTTCATTCAAGCTAAACACATCATTTTAAAGTTTGTAAAAATGATTGCTGCATCTAGTCACAGTCCTCATCGAAACAATTCAGTGCATTCCCTAGAATTGACTAAAAATGGATGCAGACAAAGACAAAGCAACAATAAAATTACACAGCTTCTCTTCCAAGTCCACATCAACAAAAAAAAACATGAACAATTAGTCTGAACACCCCTGAGCATTGTCTCAAATAGCCTAATAGCCCAAGGATTAAAACCACATCCACCTTTGACAGTGAGATATGCAGAAATTGAAGAAGTCCAAATACTCACCGAAAATCAGTTCACCCCAAATCAATTAAAAACCTATACAAATCCATTTGTCCTTATGAAAAGAAAGGCAACATGCCAGGAAAAACAGGATTACCAACAATCTCTAATGCTTGATTATTAAGAATAAATAGACTATTAAGTACACCAGAGGATTGCCTGGGAGGCTTGCATATGTGCACAGCACATCCTATTTGTTTTCCATTTTACAGATGGGGAGAGACTAAAAACGCTAATTAAGCAGAAAGTCTACTAAAGCATTATCCGACAGTACAGGAGACTGCGTGGAGTAAATGTCCTCCAATCATTAAGCAGAAAAGAGCTTAATAAATGTGTGTGCATTTATGTGTGTATGGTTTAATAGACTTAATCTTACTATGAAGCAAGAGAGGGCTTTTTGTCATTTGACCTTCATTAACATCTTCTATTCATTGCTCCAACTCTGGTGATAAATCAGGAAATGGCTCCCATTGTATCTTCCAGTGGCATGTAGTAAAGCATTCTCATGTATCTGACTTTCATTAACTTCTGTCTCCTCACACAATAAGTGAAGACTCGATCGAACTTAGGTTTAATAAGGGGTTTGTCTTGTGGAGACTTTACCAGCAGAAATTAAACAAAAATCATAGCCAGAGACAAATCAGCAAAGTTCCAAAGAAGAAACGCAATCCCACGAGCAAGTCCGCTTTAAAACATTTTTACATAAAAGATGAAGAGCATCACCTTTAACTCTGGATCAGGAGATTATCATAGAAAGACCCAATGAGGGTGTGAAGTAAGGGAAAATGGTTTATTTTGGAACAGGAGAGGGGGATGGTTTCCCTCCACAAACCATTTCTGGATTAACCTAATCAGAAGATTAATCAGACTTGAAACACTGGAGGCTGTGCCGGTGGCCTCTTTATCCTCCTGCACCGGGCAGCAGAATTAGGATTGAGAGCAGGGGGACGGTGTCCCCACAACCTCTCTCTACAGTAGAGCTCAGTGTTTGCCAAAAGACCTCAGAAGCAGTAGGGGAATTAGAAACTCAGTTTACGGAAAATGTTTTGTTTGTTTTTTAACCACAGTTCCCTTTTGTGTACCAGGATAATTTGTAATTAATGCACATTAAAGACTATTGTACAATCAAGTTTATATATTGCAAAAATCTACCTGAAGTCAGTAATAACTATATTTAGTGAGATGATTTTTTTTCTTCAATTATGGTGTCCTAATTTTGATTCCATATTTTGAAATAATGAAGACATTCAAAAATGAAGGAAAGCCTGTTTTGCATGTCTAATAATTCTTGAGCTGTTTGATTAACATGTCGTTTTGAACATGAATGTACATATCTTAGTCACCAACATCGTAAATGTTAAACTAATATCATTAATTTATGCCAATTTTGTACAAGTAGATCTGAAGAGTGGTCCCAAGTTGACAGATGTTTGCTAACATATAAAGGGCAGCACCCAGCTGTGAACAGGCTTCAGTGTTACAGGGATTTAAAGATGCAATGAGCCGATTGCCCTCAAAACTAATTAAAATTAGCTTTTGCTGTGCAAAGTTTTCTAACAGTACATGGAAAGATCAAATTAGCCAGACCAGGTAACTTTAAAGTCTTTGAGGACAATGACCAAATGAGCAACCCTGGAAAATATAACAAATAGAAAAGTGTGGGAACAGCAGCCAGCCTGCTCTAAATAAACAAATAAAACTGTTTGCTTATCTGTCTCCATCTGTCTTCCTTAAATAATGCCGCAACTAATCTCTCCGAGCAATGAAAAAATAAGAGTATAATGCATGAGCATGATGGGAAGAAAAAAAAAACAGGCCTGTAGTGTTAACAGGGAGGGCATCATTGATCCCAGCTCTCTGGTACACAGGTCATCGATTCCAGAATACAGCTGTGATACTTGGCACACCTTGCTGACTCCCACTACAACCTTGAATCTGTAGCCAAGAGTAAGCATTTTCCCCTTTATTTAGTCAGTTCACCAGAAGACAGAGAGGAGGGTGAGGGGTCCTCACTGACATCATATAATTGTATAGGAACATTATTTTTCAACTGCTGCTTCGCTTCTTCTTCCCCAAGTGGAATATGTTCTTCAAACGGCGATCATCATGTTACAGCAGCAGGTGCTGCATAGGGTTAGAAATTCAGATGAAGCCAATAAGCACTGGCATATTCTTTCAAGGGATTACAAATAGAAAAGCCATAGTTTGGACTGGGAATAGCAAGAAAGGAGTGGAAGTAAATGAAGAGTCCAATTTTGATCTTTTCTTCTCCCCTGAGATTTATTGATTGTAGACTCTCATCAAGATTTCTTTTGGATGGTAAAACACAGACATCAAAGATCAACTTGTTTTTCTTTGCTGCCCTCCCACGCACATGCTCTTCCCACATGCACTGTTCTATTTAAAGACGCGCATCTCCCAACATTTTATAAGAATACACTTAAAAAGAGCATATGTGAAGGGAAGAGGAGAGCATAACAACAGAAATTATGCTTAAAACAAGTGGTGGCATGATGCAGCTAATGGCCATCTGATCTGCCAGCATTTTATCTTTCCGACATTATCTAAAAAAAAAATCAATATCAGATTTTCAAATGCTCTGAAAACATAAAGGGCTGCTGTGTATAAATTATTCAGCTATCTACGTATCCAGGCCATGCTTAGTTGGTATTCCACCCTGTTGACGGTGTCTCCTCTGTGTCTCCTGAGTCCTTCCTAATACAAACGATAATGCATACAGTTCATATATACATAAAGCTGTAACATATACATTGATATCTGGTTTAGAATTACAATTACTCGGTATGTCAGCTGCTTGTCCATCAATTCACAGCCAGTCTTTTTGACTCTGACAAATTCTGGGATACTACTGATAACGTCTTGACAAATAGGCCCCACTCTTCCTCCTCCAAAATCCAATACATCTCCCTATGTCTTCCTGCTGCCAACCTCTATCAGATTCTATTATGTGATGTGATATCACACCCTGGACGAGCACAATCAGGAAGTGCTTGTGAGAACAGGAAAAGAACCTTTTGGGTATGATTTGAAAATCTAGTGCTTTAGCCAAGAATATAAAGACATCCGAAATCTGGAGGTCACATCCAAAGGCATCAGACATCATCCCTGTTAGACGCAACCTGAGAAACAGAGAAGCAGTAAATGGGTTGGACATGTCATTGTGACATTATTGTATGTGCAAGTACATGATTGGTTACATGATCAAATGAATTATCTTTGTGACATTTTCTTTTTTTTTTTTTCAATGGATAATACATTTGATCATACTAAAAACATGTTTATGACAAGGTCCGGGAAGAAACCAACAGTGGCTTGAAACCATATATTTACTTATCATCATACTGTGAGGGGATTGTTTGACATAATCACTAACTGAGCTCTGGTTTGGTTATGTTTCAGTTAAATTCACCCAAAAGGATTTTTGCTAAATAAAATGGCTAAGAAAAAAGTTGATTTTCATTGTAGACAATGGAGTACAGCACTAGTGCCAGTATTGCCTTTCTTCATAATCCAGCTGTGGGATGGCAATTCCCAATTCGTCGCTGTGTGTTTATCTGAATAAAATTGCTTTGCACCTGTCAGAGCTTTCTGGATTCACTCTGGAGCAAGTCCTCTGAGAGAGGCCTTAAAGCTACTTTTCACAGACACACATGGAAAATGCACACTGCTGTTACCATTCAGATGAAAACTGTTATCACACTGAGCCACTTCTTTCACCCCCATTATCAAAGCGGAGCAATGTAAATATACGTTTGCCCAGTTCTGAAATGCAATGAAATGTAACCTAGTACTCATTATCATATATTTTGCTATGATTGAATCACAATAAACTAAGAAACACTTAAGCTCTTTTATCTTACAATGGAATATATTCTACAGTTGCATCTCATGTCATTGCCTTATAAAAAAAAAACATTTTCTTGCTTCCATGTTTCTATAGTAGTAACAAACAAACATTTGCTTTTGTGGGGGAACTGGAGGATGAGGTTGAGGTGAAACCTTTTCAGCTGGTTGCAGTATGTACCTTGACCCCCAGTGTCAATACTTACAAAGTTATTACTGTCATTATTATCATTGTACTTTTTTCCTCTAGTGAAAGACATAATTTACGTGAACAAAACAACCTCTACATAAAAAGGGAACAAAAAAGATGTAACTGATATCTTTTTATTTTGTCCCCTACAACAGGTTGCAAACTGGCTGCTGAAAGGCATGAAGCCTTCAAAAGGAACTTGCTAATGTTAGGCGTGGTTTGTCCCCCATGGTGCTATTTAGTGCAGAGTGATGAGAGTTCATCTCCTCAAATCCACCTCTACTCCCCATCTGAGAGTGAGTACAGAAATAGCCTTTGTCACCAAGTAGCAGGATACCTATTACACACCAACACATCTGCATGGAGGTACCAATGTGTGCCAATGTGTGGAGTATTAAAGGGTTAATGTGTTTTTGAGTTTTAACAAAGCCATAAACCCTCATCTTGTTAATGCAGTAAGATTTAGTGAGCATTTTTAATATCATGTTTTAGTGGTTTAACATTAAAAATCTTTTTAATTTAAGATATTTATAGTAAATGATTGATCAGTTTCTGTAGGGATGTGCATGGTGTTGCTACAATACCGTCTATAGTTTTTATCTGAAACTATTTTTGGTCCCAAAGTCAAATAGGGGGAAAAAAAAAATAAATCAGCAGTGCAGCTTAGTATAGAATGATACACCAGAGCAGAAGAAAAATGATCTGCAAGTGTGAGGGAAGCAGCGACAGATAAGAGGATTACTCCATTACTATCAACCCCAGGGGCTGTTACCCCTGAGCAGAGGAAGATGGTTTAAAAGGGCAGGACCTTGAATAACCCACCCCCCACTTCTGACATGCTCATATCGTGTGAGTGAGGCAAAGTCACTATGTGACATACTATCCCACTCTGGGCAGGCAAAGGCATGTTTTTAGCTTAACCTCACATGCAGCAACCTGAGGTGTGACCTTGTTCTCCTGTCCAGCCTTCCTCTAACCTTCCTCTAGAGACATAAGATAGATCACAGGATATCAGGTTTGGAATTTGAGCTTTAAATAAGATGGAGATTTATTTAAAAACATTTTTGAACAAAATACTTGCTCCGTAATCTGTTATAAATCCATTACTAGACATCACTAGACATACTAGACTTAAATATTCCTTTTTAAGGTAGAGTTGTTCTTGTCTGTGAACTGATGTCCATCCATAAGTTCTAAAAAATTATGACAAATAAAGATGGCTGTTATGTGCCTTTAAATGTTCATCCCTCTAGAGGGTACACAAGCACATTTACAGAAGTTTACAGTTTTTTTCATGTTTTCTAGGGATCTCTTTCAGAAAAATGAACATGGTAGGTTTGCATATTCCAATTTATACCCAGATCCCATCTCATTAATACAAAAGTCACTGAACAATGCGGCTGACTGGTGTATGTTGTTGCAGCACAGCTAGTGTTGTTTGCGTGGGCGACTGATGCAAGGCTCTCACTTTGGTTCAAACAAAGACATCAAAAGTGTTGGTGTCTTAACGTCAAGATTGAAACAATAATTACTGTCATTCAAGCAGAAAGCTCATGGTACAGGCGGGAATTGATGTGTGTTAGTGAGATAAACTTACACCAGCTGTCTGAGACTCCATTTCAAAAACAGCCATTGTGTCCATTTGTCTACTGAGCATGGCACATGGTGTGTATTCTCAGTGCACTGACGAATTCCATATTTCAGCAATTTAAGGTATCTGTATACTAAAATGTAAAGTGAGAAGAAATAACTTTGTATCAGGAACAGTTTTGAGCAACACATTGCTCATTAAAAATGAGTCGATGTCTTGAATCCTTATTTCAATATTCTGATTCAAATATTTTAAATGAATATTCACATATTCAAAATATTTGAATATTCCAATACTCATAATGCTAAAGTCATTCAGAATGAATAACACATTCAGAAATGTGTTATTCCACATCAAAATGAAATTTTGGAAACAGCCTACAAATGTATTTGCCAAAATGCAAAATCTTAGGAATATCACAGCAAAAAAACTGTTGTATTTTCATTGACCCGATCTTTTGTTTAGCATTACCAAAACCAAATCCAGACTTTTCAATTATCTAAAATTAGTGGGAAGGTAGCCTCAATAGCAAATAAAAAATATCTTGAAAATTAATTTTGCATCAGCACTTAACAGTGAAAATCAAATGTGATCTGCTTTTTAAAAAAATATCACCAGTCCCATCACAGGCTGTGAACTAAAAACCGACCTGGGTCTCCCGAGGAGGCAAAGTGTACCATTTAATTGCTTTACTATCACTGAAAGCTATTAAACACAACAGTTGTTCAATGACGTATAATTTAATTATGTCTAAGATTAAAGATATGCTGCACAGTTTAATATATTCAAGATGTAAATGAAATCATATGACTGCACTACGATGGAACACACCAGTGATGTTGTTAATATTGACACTAAATGTGTATAATGAAAAATGGAGTTTGTGATTTGAGAAGGATCATTTCACATCAACCTGATCCTGGCACAGTAATATGAGCCATTTTTATACATGTGCTAGAGTCCCCGCTCCAACAAACGAGCCAAAACCTAAAACTGACAGAGTAAACTACTTGTACCTGCTGGCTTATATGTTGCATTTTGCTCTGTCAATATTTTCCTCAAAATACATACAATGTATATACTGGCACCAAAGCAATCATCAGCACAGGTAGGCTGGGGGTTTATGGACTATTCTCAGCTTGCTGCAAGCAAATCACTGCAATTTAGGCAGCATGCTTTTGGCTTGCAGTGCTACCTTCTTTACACTTTGCAAAGGTGTCAGTCAAGTTCTCCTGCTATGAGATGGGTACTTTATATGTATAAGGACAGCTTTTGGGGAAGTTAAACCTAATTTGAAAGATATTTTCTTGTGTTCATATATCAAAGATGTCACAAGATATAACAGAAATTTGTAGCAGAAAATTACTTGACTTCAAATGTTATTGTTTACAATCCAATAAAATGTAAATGCAGTATTAGAATAATATTCCCCATTTGGAAGGTAAGATATTTTGTACATAACTTTATGAAAGCTCAGGAGTTACCTACCTATCTCAAAGCGCAGACTATCAGCAGCAAAGGCCAGCACTGAGATGGCAGAGCGGGTGCATTTGATAGCAATATAGTGTGGAAAATGGAATTTCTGTTATACCTTTTACAAGGCGAGTGACCCTTGCCCTCTGGGTGGCTCACTCCTCCTATTTCTCCATTAGTACCTGAAGACACACAGGCACTAGCCTCACAGACACACAAACACACACATATTTGCAATTTCTGTTTAAAGCAGCCTCCCTAATACACACACAGGCACTCAATGTTGGAGAGTCAATATTTTCTGAAGGATGGCCTTTCTTAGAAACTAAGGGCGATCTGAAGTGGCCCCTGCGATGAAAGGGCCCTTGATTGCATTCAGCCGTAGCCCTTACAAAGATGTCGTACATCAAATGCCAACAGATAAAAAGCCATCCACAAAGAGTTAATCAGCAGAGCAGCTTTCATGGCCGCACAGCAATTTGTCTCAATATCAGGACAAAAAGAAGGCTCATTGTACAAAAAGCCTAAATAAATACCCAAACCAAATACCACGCTGTGTAAGTGCTTCATGCTAAACTGAATATGTTGTCTCAGACTACTGCATGGCTTCAAGATATCCTCCGCTTTTATCTTACCATATGCCAATATCGCCTGACCTTGAGAGTGAGCCAGCCAGCTGTCTGTGTATGTCTGCTTTTGTACACTTATCTGTGTGTGTCTGTGCACTGACACAGCCCCGCTTCCCTCTTGTTCAGCTGATTCTGTCGGGTTGGAGAGCCTGACCAATTTTCGTTCTGAGTCACAGTGGAAATGCCTGCCTAAGAGGCCGTTAAGCATTTTGCATACTTACCACCTCAAACCTGTTAGGAAACAGTGCTGCGATTCTCACGAAGTGGCATGCTGGGTGAGAATGAGGTTTAATCACAATAGCTGTTAACCCCTATTTCTGACCCCTTGTACCAGGCACCACATTTCAACTGAATTGACACGCTTGCCTTGCCAATGCTGGAGAAATGGACAAAAAGATCAATGTAGGAACAAGGTATTTAACCTGGGCCAGAAGCTTGCCAAACACTCCAAAAAGCACAGTGAACTACAGCTTGAATGACTGCTTCTAGGATTACACTGAGCAGGATACTGAATGAACAATTTAGAAATGAAATATATTATGATAATATATTCAAGACTTGGGCCGCACGGTGGTGTAGTGGTTAGCACTGCGGCCTCACAGTGAGAAGGCCGCGGGTTCAAATCCCAAGTTGGTCAGGAGCCAGAGGGGGCGTCTGATTCTGGCTGAGGAGGGCTTT
>JAVQJG010225331.1:0-17361 GCA_036024015.1 Craterocephalus amniculus
TCCCCACTCTGTAATTGAACAAAAAAGCACCCCCCCCCCCCAAAAAAAAAAAACACCAACCACAATAACAACTACGTATATGTAAAATGTTTATTTAAGTGTACAAAATGTAGGTCAACAGGTAATAATGAATGAAAAAAATGACTGGCAGTCCATGCCCCTAAACTGAGTACAGTCTCTGATTATTACAATTTGGGAATAAAAAGTTCTTAAAAGAACTGATCACATGTTGTAGAAGAAAAAAAAAAGATCCAGATCACAAATTCATCCAGATCTGAATCAGTACATGCTTAATTATACTTACTAACTAGCTGTCGTTCTTTTTTTTTTTTTTTACACAAACTTCAAATTGTTTGCACGTCCTTCTCTCACAAAGTGAGACTCAGTGGAACGTTGCACAGATAGTGTCACCTGCTTAATCTTGTAAACCAGAAACTACATTTAATCCCACTAACTTGTCCTGCTCTTTCATCCCAAGCTTCCTACCTTAACACAAATTCATAAAATGTTTCATGTTAACAAACTGATTACATAGTTTGGGGCTAAAAGAAATCTAGCAATGTAAAGCACAGCAAAATATAAAATATAAACTAGATTTCCCCAAGAATTCACACCAAAGCAAGTCGTACAGTGAACAACAGTAAAGAATGGATCAGCTCAGTCTCCAATGCAAATGTTTCTTTCCCAAAGATCCTGGCTCAAGTCGTGGCAGATAGACTTTATGAGGTTTTTTGCGGGGATCTTAAATGTTCCTGTTATTAATGTCCCCAAAGACCTGGATGGAATTTTGTTTTCATGGTGCCCAGAAGAGAGAAACTATGACCTTCAATTGAAGCCAGACCTGAGGGCTTAAGGGCAGATCAACCCTGAACAGTCAGTAGAGGGGCCAAAGGGTCAAAAAGCTTCATATCCACTTCAACTTATCTGAGGTCGTTTGCTCTGAATATCTATGGAAGACACCACCAGAGACTCTGGCTGCAGAGAGGTCTGCATTCATCTCCATTTCCACCCCTGAGGAGGTGAAAGACAAAGAGTCAGACTTGAACCCACCTGCATGCAGCTTTGGATAACCGCCTGTTTGGTGTCTCAAAGATGCAACCCAAAACCTTACTGGTGGATGCAGGAGGTGTAGGAGGCTGTCAAGCTCAAGAACAAGCAAATGTTGCAACAGCTGTGAATGCTGAAACAGTTTGTGGAGTTGGAAACATTTAGAGAGGCCATTAACGCACTCCTGAACACCTGGCATCTGCAAGGTCTCTCTCTGGAGCTGTAGTCATTGAGGTAGTCCAAAAACTCCACAGTAGCAAAAATCTGCATTTGGACAAGATCTGCACAGGTTTGCTGAAGGCCCTTGAAGTTTTCAGGTTGGCTAAAAAAAAGCACACTGCATGGACATGAAACACAGGCCCTCAGGGCAGGCTTCCTAGAGGGGTGGTCCCGTTTTAACATCAACACCACAGCGTTTCCTCTTTCCTCAGCCTTCTGTAAACATTATGCTAAAGGTGTGGGAAGGAAGTTAAGACTAACAGTACATCTTTGTTTTTTCCTTATGAATCATCAATAAGTCATGGAAGTTTTCTAATCCAGTGTACATGAATTAAGTGGACTTGTATAAGGCTCAAACCCCAGGCTACAATGTAAGATGGCTTTGGGAGCAACCAGGATGTCAGACATGCTGGTAGGATTCCTTTGCATTTGGAGATAGCTGTGTATGTATACTGTGCATTAAGGCTATTAAAAAACAGAAAGCACACTCACACTTCTTTATGAAAATCGACCCCCCTCCCTCCTTCATCCGATTTATAATTATGAAGTGATGAAGAAAATAGGTGGGAAACTTGCCGGATGCAGGACTTGCCTCAGGATTCTGACAGCAGCGTCCCTTCATGTCTGCAGGTCATCTGTTAACACTCTAAACCCCGACAACTGGACCGAACTTAGACTAAATTACTTAATTGGCAATTAAACATAACTGCCTTCATTATCTCTACAGGCGTTTTACTACATTTTCATTATTATGCAGATCAAAATATGTAAATGAAAAATACTGAGGAAGATATAAAAGGTGAAATTCACCAGGCTTTACCACACCAAGAAATATAATAAGAAACACATTCAGAGTAGCTTTGATTTTGGAGTGAAAACTAAGCTGCATTTACTTTACACCATCGCTGCTTTAAAGATTAAACTGATTTGTTTACTGGCGAGTACAAAAGACATTTAAACCAATTGTTCACACCTATATTAGATTTTTGTTCATACTGGAACATTATCCTTTCACCACTTGGATCCATTAGTTTGTGTCATCATTGATGAAAGGATTCTTGAAAACATTCATGGAAAACAGCTCCATTATTCAAAGTTTCAGAGACTGTCTGTAGTCATAAAAACACTTAATGAGTACTGGAAAGGATCCTATCAGTGGCTCTCAAGACAAAAAAATTGTAAAAATGATATATTTATATAAGAGGAGATCAAAGCCATGAAATTAAAAAGGAAGACTTCACATGATGGCACACTCTCTGGAAGACACTTTGCCCTGTTAGAAGGGAAGGAGGATAAAAATCAATATTTGCTGAGCAGGTAAGATGAACATGATGTTAGAATATCATCAATGGCAATTTTTCACTGTAGAATATGTTGATTTAAAGCTACAAATATATATTGTTGTGAATTTTTCTTTTGCTTAGATATAAATACTTTCACCTGGATCAATTATAAATGTGGGAAACAAGATGTTTTGTGTGGTTTTGACAAGCAAATATGAGAAGAAAAAAACAAAAAACAATCACCTTTTGTGCCACCTCCTCTTCCTCCCCTTCGCCGTTTTCTACCTCCACCTGAGTCTTTGTTACGCTCCTTTTGGCCACCTCCTGCAGGAAAGCCCGCCCCAAGCAGACACAGGAGAGGAAACTATCAGACAGGTGCAATTCCAGCAAGGGAAGAGTTTCATATACTCATGAATAAATAAGTTTACCTCGTCATCAGAGTTAATCAAAGAAGTAACGATGACGCTTCCTGTACCCCAGGAGGCCTGGCTCTTCCACAGCAAGTCAGATGGTGGACTGTGGGCCATGCCAGCATCAGCAGACCACACCTTCAAACAAAAATCAGGCAAAGGTAGATAAATTGATGTAGCCAATAAGCTGAAAACTGACTGATTTTGATGCATTAAATCCAAAAGTTTTTTGTGGAGGTGTGTGTCTCACCGTGACTGACTGCCCGGCCTTGAGGACAAATTTGGGTGAAAACTTGTAAACGAGCTCCTCTTCCTCATCAACTTGTCTCTTCAGTCTCCAGTTGCCAAGAGGCTGGTCCTGCAAAACAAAGAAATGGGAAAATGTAAAAACTCTGGTTGACTTAGGCCCAGTATCCATGACATTTCCTTTGCTTATTGGGGAAAAAAGAAAAGAATAAAAAGCCAGCTCCAGTTCACACTGATTGGCCTTGCGGTGCTAGAAAGTTTCCTTCAGGAAGTAGTCGTCAAATCTTTGCATTTTAATTCACCTAAAACCGTTACTGTGTAAACGAGGGGCCAGAGCACAACTAAATGTTGGCGTTTTACTCCATCAGCATTGTGGGACCTATTTGCAGGGGTAGGGACTTATTTTCAGTAAACTTGTATTAATCCGTATAACCTCATATGCTGGCTTCCACTAGCAACAGCAGCCATAATCCTGTACACGTATGCAATTTAGCCGTCTTTCATAACAATCCATCACAAAAATAAAATAGAGACAAACACTGCGGTTTCTGTCATCTAATAATGCATTTTTATGATGAAGTCTTATTACGGGCTGTGATATGATGCACATACATTTACATGTCAAACTGGCACTTTAGGCCTAATGTTGACACAGCAGCAGTGGAACTTGAACTACATTAAGAGACATTTGCCTCCTGACGCCTTCGGTGGCCGAGTCCAGAGCTTCTACCCTGCAACACATCCCGTCTCCCGTTAGATCACAAATTCAGATCATCCTCATCGTTTGTGGATATATCTCAGGAACAAATGGCAAACACCTGAGTGGGCTCACACTGATTAATAGTCATCAAGTGATTGTTGCACAATGTGTCCTGCTAGATCAGTGCCCTACCATCCTGCAGGCTTAAGAGTTTCCCTGCTTTAACACCTGAATCTAATTAAATGGATCCAAAAGCCTATAAAGATCTCCATAATGATTAATAAATGTGAGCAGGGATACATGGAAAACCTGCTAGACTGCTTGCTTCATAGGAACAAACTCAGTAGCCGTGCACAATATCAATTTGGACAAAATAAGACATGCAGCTTAGTTCAAAGAGACATCAGCACCTGGTTACATCTCGGGACTTGCTGAATCTTACAAACCTGCTCGGACTCGTTTGTTAGTGTCACTGCGTTTCCATCCATGTCAGTCGGTGAAATGTTCACTGCTCCGCTAGCTGTGGCCTCCTCCGACACCAGCAGCTGTTCGTCGCCTTTTCCCATCTCCAGCACATCCTGAGCCTCCACCTCCACCCTCTTTCTCTTAGTACGAGATGAGGAAGACCCGGTTACCCTGGAAACGGTCACGCGAGAGGATGGACTGGGGGAAAGTTTCAGTCTGAAAGAAGCAACAGGTCAAACAGTTAACTTGGTGCAGCAGCTGAATAAATGCCGCCATGGAGTTTAGTAATGTTACACAGTAGATATAATACTTTGTTATCTCTGTACCTGTGTTCCTCTCCCTCCAGCAGCTTCCTGTATGCATTGATCTCCATATCCAGAGCAAGCTTCACATCCAACAGCTCCTGGTATTCACTGAGCTGAGCGTTCATCCTTTCTCTGAGTTCAGCCATCTCTTGCTCCTTTCCTTCGATGGTACGGCGATGCTTGTCTCGCTCTGCTGACAGAATTTCCTCCAGTTCTCTAATACGGTCCTCTGAGGCTGCCGCCTGTCATCATAGCAACACAATTAGGAAATCAATCACCAGAAGACTTCATAGGGATGAATGTAAAGCTATGCAACGGGTGTGTATACGTCACCAAGTATTACCTGTTTCTGCAGGGCACTGAGCTGATATCCAAGACTCTCTATTCTCATACGAGACTCCTGCAGCTCTTCCCTTGCTGCGCCCACCGCCTTGTCATTGATTTCTGATGACACCTTGGCATTATCCAACTAGACAAAGATCAGGTCTACATGTGAGAATCAGCATACCAACAGACAAACAAAATAAAAGGTTTATCTTTTACCTTGGCCTGAAAGGTTTGTTCCAGCTCCTCCTTATAAAGGGAGACTTGCTCATCATGCTGCCTCCTTAAATCCTGGTGGAATAGCAGAAACCTAATCAACCAAAGTTCCCCTGTGGTATGTTTCAGGCTGCACGTACTAAAACTGGAAATTTCTAAATCTTTTCACAGAACTTAGAAGTTGGGCTTGGCCAATCTTCTGCTATCTGGAATGTAAAAATCTCAAGGCATTTTCCCTCAGGGTGGGCCCTCAGGCAGCACTGAATCAGACATGATACAGTCTCAGGAAGACTTCCAGAAAATACTATGGGTGCACCGAATATTCTGCCACCGTATATATTCGGCTGAATTTTGGAAAAAGCCCTTAAGTGGAATGAGTTAAAGGCAAGGCTTTAAAGTGGGTAATTGCACAAATAATATGGACTGGAATATCTAAAAATGCCAGAATACACTCAATAAATATGTATTTTGATTGAAAAATGTCTACAAATTTATTCTAGGCGATTTATGCAATACTTTAAATAAACTGTGGAAAAACTGAACCACATTTAATAGTCGGTATTCGGCCAAGCATTTCAATGTTATTCAGCTTCGGCTGCAAATTTTCATTTCGTTGCATCCCTCGAAAATACTGTCTGTGACATAATCAACAAATACAGTTAAATCTCTATCATGGAAAGGACGAGGTCCCAACATTAAGTAATCAGTCATAACCGTTGGCAGATCTGCATCCTCCCCCAAACACACCTGTAAAGCTTGGCCCAGTTTGAACTCGTAGTCCTGCCTGACTCCAGAATCCACTTCCACTATTCTCTGCTCCTGTCTATGTCGGCTTTCACGCATCTCCTGAAGACAAGGACAAAGATTTTTTAATAGTTTTAATGTTTTAGATAAGTGGTTAGAAAAACAGCCATTAGAGTAGGTGCCTCATGAAAATAAATACTTCTGCCGGTCTGACAGGATGTCACAGATTGTACGAGGTTCGTGCTCTCCTACCTCTTCAAACATGTTCTTCCGGAACTCCAGGTCTTCGCTCAGCGACTGGCAGCGGTTCTCCAGATCTACACGCATCAGTGTTTCTGCCTCCAGCTGGCGCTTCGCTACAGCATGACTGTCCTCCGCCTGAATGGCACATAAAAAGCAAAATTTTTTAGACAACTAAAAGACTCAGCTAAAACAGATATACTTATTGGCAAATATGACTGGAAATTTTAAGACAAATCTATTCCCTTTTAGGCCAAACTTAATTCACTGAAACTTTATCTCTAAGTAAAAACTACTTGCTGTGCATTCGTCTACAGAGCAATTTGCAGATTAAACCTTAACAAAAATCAGATCAGCAAAGGAAGCATATCCAAACAAGCACAATATTCTACATCCCTAATCGATGTCCTAAGCCGCTTTCAGACTTATATTGCAGAATATTTGCGATAAGTTCCTCCGCTGTTTAGTTCTCTTTTCACTTTTATCGCGAACTTTTACATCTTGGCCACGTTCAGATATTGGGAAATGTTCCAGATAAGTCGATTGTCAAAACACAATAGGACGTTGTTGTTGTGTTGCGACTTGTCTGGAACATTTCTTGTGTATTCAGTCAAAATGACATTTCACAACATCTCCACTCTTATGACAAGGATGCTAGCCGGTGAATGTCTGCTACAGCTCCGAGGTAAAAGAGTATCCAAATGCAAATGGTATAATACAGAAAGTCTCTAACACTGGTGCTTTTCAGAGCAAGTCTGAGAGGGGCTTGAGAGAAATATGTTTTTTAAGTCTAATACACAGAAAAGTAAATACTTAAAAATGTTAAATTTCTCCAGTTTAAGTTTTCCTCGGGTTTGATGAACAGAGAAGCCTAAAGGACTCACCTTGGCCAGAAGACCTTTGAATTCAGCTAGCTCTGAGGTGAGCGCAGCATTCTGACTAAGAGCTGTAGCGAGAGACGCTTCACTCTTATTTAGCTGGCCCTCTAATCCATTGGCCTTCGAAACAGCAGCAGCAAGATCACTATCCTTCTTCTTGAGACTGGAACAACAAAGGAGGGAGCACCTGATTATTGTCTGAAACTGACCAATGACACTGATTCCAAATGTTTAACTTGTTTCTAACTTACTTGATCTCAAAGGAACTACTTTGAGAAAAGGACGGGCTGCATTTACCTGCGTGTTGCCTCTTCCAGATCAGCTTGAGCCTTCCCAAGGTTTATCTGGAGCCTGGCTCTGTCTTTAGCAGTTTCATCCAAAACCCGCCGAGCATCAGCTAACTCTGCCTCATACAGAGCCTTCAAGCCTGTTACCTAAAGGGTAAATTAAGAGAATTAATAAATGTGGTCATGAGAAGACCCACTTAATTACGCCATCGCTATGCGGTTACCTCTGGTATGTTAAAGCATTTCAGTACCAGTAAGGAAAGTTGAATTCAATGGTCTTTAAGATTCTTGAATGTTAATTTTAAAACCTTTGACCAAACTTAGACCATCCCTAGAGCAATAGTCTAGGAATACTTTTACTGACCGCAAGGTGACACCGTTTGAATGCGCTGTTTTCAGCCAGTTTGACAAAAAATAAACACCTTTATTGGGAAATAATCACCTGGATTAATATACACTTAAACATCACTGTTTTACACAGAAAAGTATAACTTTGAAGCAAAATTGTAATTCTATTTAATAAGATCACAACTATAAACAGGATTAAACAGGGTTTGGTGAGCCCACAGACTATATGTCAACTGTACAGTCAGGCAGTTTATTTTCTTCTTATATTGAGCTTCATGGCTTGATTTATGGGAAGAAAATAAATGTTATAACTAAGATTATTAAATGTTTCTTTTATTTATTTAAAGATTTTTTATTATTTGTTTGTGTCCAATTGTGCTGGAATTACTGACATTCCTGTTGCTCAAATGTGTTGGAAAAAATGTGTTTTTCCAAATCTAACACAAGAATCTGAAGTAACTTATTGTGCAAAATAATCTGCTTTCATTGCCACACCTTTTTCTCCCTTGTGTTATAAGATGACATTATGTTGGGAATAATTTCTTTTAACGTAAAATTATGATCTTGTAAATAAGCAAATTATGGTTACAAAATTATACAAACCTGTTTGTATCATACTACTTTGATTCAAATTAAAGGGACAAAAAGCATGAAATAAAATTCACTGTACACTGAATGTAAGAGATCTTTGATGGTATATACCCCCTTAATGAGCTTAAAGAAAGAGGTTTAGTTTGGCTTTGTTTTTACAGGGCATTGTAAATGTGGAATACGCCTCGAGGAAATATTGTTAAAAAATATTTACTCCAATTCAGGGAACCAACTTTTGACAATAACAAAATAATGACTTCCTGGTACAAAGAAAAAACTTATATTTCAGAAATTTAAATCTCACAAATGTGAGACTTAAACAAAAAAGAACACTGAAAAACAAAGAGAAAAATCACTGCTTACTTGACTGTTTAAACATCTCTCAAATGACAAAAAAAAATCAGGTCGTCAAAAAAATAAATACTTCAGAGAATCACTTCGTACGCCAACATCAAATGTATGTGACCCAGCCCTATTAGGGGTACATCAATTATAATCATCACAACAGCCGCAGGGCAATAGTGCACATCACAAACTAAAATATAACATGGATTGGTTTTAACTTTAACCTACTTTTAAATGTTTTATTTATAATTGAATAAAAAGCGCATAACTCAAATTAAACCAAATTATAAATTATTTTTAGGATTGGCGCGAATTAACACCCGCTAAAGTCATCCCGGTCCCGCAACGTTTGAATCCAGAGTAACAAACAATGTTCCTCTATTTTCCACCTTTTTTGGGAAAGACATCCCGCATTTATACCCCTGAGCAGAAATTACACGTGCACGAGGGCAAACCAGTGAAAACAGAGCAACTATTTTATTGTTCTATTTTATACTCGCCTCTCTGGTGGTCACCTCCTCCTTCTCAGACACTTTGACCATCAGTCGGTCGTTTTCCAATTCCAGTGCCCGGACTCGGTCGATATACACGGCCAGCCTGTCATTTAGATGCTGCAATTCTTGCTTCTCCTGCAGACGAGATATCCTGGTCGGTGAAAGAGGGGTAGAGGCCGCTGACCGGCCAGTCTCTCGGCTTGGAGTAACGCTAGCTGTCGCCATAACTGTTCCGTCAATTATCCTGAGTTTGCTTCACTACTAAACAACTAACAGAAAACAGTTTGTTCTCTGTTTCTTTGGGTGCAAATCAATTTGCCCTCTTAACTAACGCGAATTTATCAATCAATGAATCGTCCTACGGCACGACATAGAGACGAGCCAAACTCAGCGGTGTGATTCCAAGATGGCCGACACCACTGTTAAGACCGCGCCAAAAGCACGGGCTGCTTCCTGAGCCGCAAGGGCTGATGGGAGGGCGGGGCGGCACGAGACCTCTTCCCATTGGGCTGGGACGAGCTTTATTTACATTTAAATGAATAAAGATCTAGAAAACTGGAAATTAAAATATTACGAACTTATTTATTTATAGCAAGTTAATAAAATAGACAAGTATTTCAGGTTGGAGAGCGGATACTTTTATAAATCAATACAATAAAACAATAGAAAAAGAAAAAAACAAGCAAAAAAAGTAATTTATGTTTAAATGATCAGGAGTTACTAAAGCTACTTTACTTTCAAATGCAGTACATAACATTTACATAGAGAAAACAAGCTTTGATTAGATCAAGACCTAAATTAACTGAGCCAGCGGCGGATGACATAAAAAATGTGTTTGGATTTGGAAAAAGTAAATGCTAGTTTTACAATAATTAGTCAAACCTATAGTTAATAATACTGCAGTAACTAATGACCACTCCACATGGATGGATATCTGCAAGTACAGTATCAGCTCATGATACTGCAATCTATCAAAAATATGAGTTAAACCTACGAAAGAACAGCATAAAATAATGTATACTATACAGCTGTATACTGGTAGTAGATAATGCAAAGTACAAAAGAGCTCTTTTATGATTGGTCTTTATAGTTGGGTAGGAGACCAAATATTTGTTCTGCTTTTTTTTTTTTCTTGTCAAGAGGCATGTGGCTTCAGGTCTATTTGCCCTTTTTAATTATCTCTCTTCCCTGATGTATATGTGGGTGGGTGTGGATGCCAATTCTCTTCTTTCTCAGTGTGTATGGAGGTGTGGGATTGGCTCTGACTCTTCATGCTGCTGCTTCTTATCATCCGATCAACCCAAAAACATTATCCCTGGTTGAACCACCATTTCTCTCCGGACAGGTAAACATGTCAACTCAGTTGAAGCTGTTTGGATTACTCACTCATAAACTTTTTATCAACCTGCCTGCTCACTTCTCTGGCAACCCACCTGCTCACCGGCCTACAGCTGCTATAGTCACTGGTTCTGTCACTGTGACACCAAGAGGAAGAGCTCTGAGGTCTGGAAAATCCTTGATTATTGTTTCCAGTGTACTTTGGGGTTTTGAAGACATGTGCTTGTAGTTTCTGTTTCATTACATGCTTCCTTTACTAAAAACAAAAAGTGTTGATAGAAGAGGTGATATTTGTAGTTTACTCATGTATAACGTTTTGAAAAATGAACTTGTAGAAGCCTTTCAATCCCTTTAGAAAATATGTAATAAAAATTTAAATGTTATGGCATCTGATCTACCTCAGAATTATCAACACCAGATGTTTGCTGATGCTGAATCTCTTCTCTTTGCTACCAAACAGAATAATCTCAGTTTTATCTTCATTCAGTTTTAGGAAATTCTCTCTCATCCAGGTGTTAATTTGCTCCAGACACTGACACAGTGAGTCTATCAGGCTGCAGTCGCCTGGTGATAAGGACACATAAAGTTGGGTATCGTCTGCAAAACTGTGATGATTAATGTTAAAATTCTGTAACATTTTACCTTAAGGGAGCATATACAAGTTGAACAGAAGGGGTCCAAGGACTGACCCCTGGGGGACTCCACAAGTCATATGGCCACTCGCTCAGATTCATAGCTGCCGATAGTAACAAAGAGGAATGAAAATTCATGGAAACGTGGTCGTGCAGGCTATAATTTGTGATTTAATACCAGTGTGTGTGCTGGTATGGTATGGTTTCTGTTTGTGAGGAGCCCCCATGCATAGGCCATTGTTGGAACCTGAGGGAGGTTTGATACCGTGAAGGTGCCATCTTATCCTGCCGTGGATCATGTATGGTGATCAGCATGGGCTGCTGATGAGCTGAAGTTTGGTATTCAGCTTGACCAGAGTTTCTCAGGGTGCCCAGGACCCTTAATGTCCAGGAAGGGCATTAAGGGTCAACCGCGGAGGTACCGGATCGGGATCCGGCTTGATCCGGCACAAATTAAGCCCTGCTTAACGGCATCTCAGAGTTTGACGCCTATCCCATGCCACGCATCAATGAACTGCTGGATCGATCGGGGTCAGCTGCCTACATCACCAAGCTAGACCTATGCAAAGAGTATTGGCAAGTGCCCCTGGAACCTTCCTGTTGACAGTATGCCACCTTTCGCACTCCATCCTGACTGTGTCAGTTCACTCTGATGCCCTTTGGTCTCCTTGGAGCCCCAGCCACCTTCCAAAGGCTCATGGACCGGGTCTTTAAGGGTTGTGAAGACTGCAGTGCAGCCTACCTTGAAGATGTGGTGATATATAGTTGGTCGTGGACAGATCATCTCAGGAGAGTACTTGCAGCCATTCAACAAGCCAGGGTCACCCTTAACTTGGAAAAATGCATATGATTCAAGAAGGAGGTGAAATACCTGGGATAACTGATCGGACATGGAAAGGTCCGACCCCAGATGGACAAGGTCCAAGCTATCAGCAACTGTCCCTGTCTGAAAACCAAAAAGGAAGTTCGATCTTTCTTGGAGTTAGCGGGATGGTACAGACGTTTTGTGCCCCATTTTGCAACCATTGCCCCACCCTTAACCGCTCTCACGTCCCAAAAACCAAAAAGAGTCTGTCATCTCGAACCAGGACTGTGATAAATCCTTCCACACCCCGAAGTCTCATCTCTGGTCATCGCTAGTGCGGAGAAGCCCAGGCTTCGAAAAGAGATTTCTTGTGCAGGTGAAAGCATCAGCACTGGGAATCAGAGCGTTCTTGTTACAAGGGGAACCAGGGGAGGAAAGGCCAATCTTCTACCTGAGCGGGATCAGATTGGTATTTGATGGTATTTGTCACTCCAACCCTTTTGTGTTACTGTTCGCTTTGGAACAGGTAAAGCTAATGTTGTGGCTGATTACTTGTCTCGGCTGCCCGATAAGGTCAACCTTCCTAGGGAGGGGGATAATGTGACGGGGTAGCCATCACTCTCAGCAGACCTTGCTGAATATCTCAACACATAGACACATAGGAATGAGGGTGTGATGAGTGAAGAGTGACTGAGAGAGATATGCTGGGTAAACAATGTTCAAAAACTCTGTAAATATTGTAACTAAGTCAGCGCTGACACCAATCATCAAAGGGATTCAAAAGTGAGCACAATAAAAAAGCGTCAAATGCATCATCGACATGCCTGATCTGTCCTCTGGCATCTTTTGTGACAGTGGAGTCTGTCACAGGTGGGCCCTGAACCCAGCCCCATCACATTTAGCATTCCTAGGATTACTTTCTCATTCCTAGGATTACTTTACTCGTTCCTAAGATTACTTTACTTATTCCTTGGATAACCTTATTATTCCTAGGACTACTTTACTCATTTCTATGATTACTCATTCCTAGCATTACTTAGCATTCCTAGGATTACTTTATCATTTCTAGGACTACTTTACTCATTCCTTGCATTACTTTACCATTCCTAGGACAACTTTACTCATTCCTTGCATTACTTTACCATTCCTAGGACTACTTTACTAACTTCTATGATTACTTTACTCATTCCTAGCATTACTTTATCATTCCTGGATTATTTTACTAATTCCTAGGATTACTTTATCGTTATTACAATTACTTTACTCATTCCTAAGATTATCATTCCTAGGATTACTTAATTACTTGCTAGGATTACGTTAGTCCTTCCTCCCTGACATTCTGTGTTAATTCCATGTAAATTGGGATGATGGTCAGAATAAAACCGACAGTTTGATGTGAGGATAAGAGCTACAGTCTCTACTTCTAATCACTTTTGTTACACCTGGGAGGAGTTTTTTAATCCCTCAGCAGTTACCGGGAACTCCAGGAGGTGAGTGAATAGTGTGAATGACAGAAAGTCCCATAAAAGTGTTTGTAAGGAATCAATATGAGGTGTTTAAGGTGATGTACTGATAAGTGCTTGGCATATTCCCAGCAGTAGGAGACCTTGGTGTGTTCCATCTCCCACTGATAACACAGGATTGCTGCTCAGAAGGAGCTCCTCTTCCATTCTTGCTTCCCTGTTTAGAGATAAAAACACAACATTACTGCTTTTTAATCTTCTTTTTTAACCTTGACGTAATTCCTGGTTCAAGGAGGAAGGGTTATCATACACATAATAAACGTCCCCGCCTTCTTCCATTCTTTATTGTACACTGAAAATTTAAAGCGCACTTACTCACGCTGTTCTTTGACATCCTGTCGGCCTATCAGACGTGAGAAGTATTGCGGCCGGGTTTCAGGTGATCAGAGGGACAGCCAGGTGAACACATCACCTATCGGAGGGCATGGTGATGGACTGAAACCTATATTGGCTTTTCTGATTCACCTGAACAAGGATAAAACGCTTCACATGAGCAGATATTTCCCATTGTCACCACATCATCACACAAAACGACCCATCATTGCCCAACGGCTACACCTGACCCAAGCAGAGCCATCGGGGGCGTGGCGAGCGACTCAGCTTCTATTTATAAAAGCATGACAAGAATTTGGTTCACAACAAAGCCCGTCCACGACTCGCAGCCCAAAGCTCCCCGGCAGGCTGGTCATGGCCGGATCGCACACACCCCTCCCACTGGTCTCCTGCACGCTGCTGCTGCTGGCCTCCACCTCAGGGGCTGGACACGACCCCCCCGCCGTGGGCCGGGCGGACAGCCGGAGGGTCCTGCTGCTGGACACGGTGAGGAAGGGGATCCTGGGATCTCTGGGCATGGACAGAGAGCCCAGGCCGGCCAGAAAGGCCTCGCCACAGGAGCTGAGGAGGATTTATCAGCTGTATGAGGAAACAACCAATAAGGCGAAGAGAAACTCCAGCCAGGCCCAGAGGGAGCCCCGGCAGGCCCCCACGTCCACACTTCTCTTTCCAGGTATCACATATTTCTCTGTATCTATGTACAGAAAGAATTTATATAACAAATAAATTACTAAAATAAAATGAAATAATAACACACACATATATATATATATATATATGTATATATATTGCTGTGGCTGCAAAAAAGAAACTGCATTTTTAGACCTAAAAGTGACTTTTAATGCACTATTTTGAGCATGTAATTTGAACATGTTTTTGTTTTATTGCTTTCTATAATTTGTGTGCATTCTATTCTATCTTTTGCTAAAATTGCACAGCGCTCTGGTATCTTCTTGTTTTAAATGTGATAAGAGAACACAGACTGGAATGGATTAGATTCTTTATGGGGTGCATGGGGTGTCGAAAAACACTTCCACCACTGTACCACTGTATACATACATACGTATATATATATATATGTATAGGCTATATGCTAAAAAATTAATAAAAATAAATAAATTAGCTCAATTATGTAAATTATAGCAGAGGAAAAATGTTGAAACTTTTCCTATGTCTCTCCAAATATCTGAGGCTGTAGCCTAGATAAAATATGGTTCATACTTGGCTCAGTGTGCTATTACGCTGTTATTTTCTCGGTCTGGCTTATTGAGATCAGTTTGCAGCTCTGAACACAAGTGAGTGTAAATAGTCCGAGGATGCTGCTAACTTTTCATGTTTTTGTCTGTTAGTGAAGCTGGTAAAAGTTCTTCAGAGGAGAGTGAGACGGAGGTCGGGCCAACCCATACGCTGGTACCGAGCTGTTTTCCGGAAGAATCCAAACATCCTGGGCGAGCCGACTCTGACCAGAGCAGAGCTGAGGATCTCCGGGGACCATTTATATTCACGTCAGACCGGAGCCAGACAAGCTGTTAAAGTTCGAGTCAACGGGAGGAAAGGGGTAAACTGTGCGGCGTGGACAGACTCAGAACCGCAGAGCAACACGTCCAGCAGTCAGGCCGTCACCCTGGACGTCAGCGCGGAGGTGCAGGGCTGGAGGAGGACGGCTGCTGACGCCCTGCTTGTGGATGTGGGGCTAGCCGTGGCTAACCCAGACGTCCCGACGCCACGTCCCACCGTCACTCTCCAGCTGGGCCCGGCTGCGCCTCACCACGGGGGGAGGACGAGGCCTCGCCGCTCCGACAAGGAGGACCACTGCGACGAGCGGGGATGGTGCTGCCGGAGGTCGGTCACCGTGTCCTTCAAAGAAATCGGCTGGACCGACTGGGTGGTGGCGCCTGCCGAATACACCATGAACTTCTGCGACGGCGCCTGTCCGCACAACTACAAGCCGGCGAGCATGCACACGCAGGTCAAATCCCGGCTGCATCAGATGGGCAGAGGGGGGGCGCCGCGGCCCTGCTGCGTGCCGGCCGCCTACGAGCCCATGGTGCTGATGCACTACGACAGCAGGGGGCGGCTCAAGCTCACCCCCTTCACCGACCTGGTGGTCAGTAAATGTCACTGCGCCTGATGCTTTCTTCCGCCTTCCTGCTCTTTTACAAACTAAAGACACTCTTTTATGTTACATATGGAACACAAAATCCAGTTTTAAAGGAGAATTTCGCCTCTTGGGTGTGTTAACCATATGCACTGAGATACTTCCGTCACATGAGCTGAGCTTCGCTGGGAGGTTCCCAACGCCGACATCTTGGCTGCATCATGAGTCTCCGTACTCCCAAAGATGGCCGCTGAGAGGGGGGCTGTGAGCATGGACGTACATAATGAAGGGTGATGCTTCATGGTGGAGTTTCAAACAGCGTCATCGTCAGCCATCTTACCACAGACATGCTGGAATCTGAGAAAAAAAGATTTTCTTCTCCATAGTTAAATAAATCACATTATTATCAGCTGGAATAACCAAACGCAGTATTTGGAGAAAAACGACTTCATCAGAAGAATTGATGTTTTAAAACATCCAGAACTCATTACCACAGCGCCATCTGCTGGCCATGAAATGCAACTGCTAACTCAATAAACAGGAACGTTTTCATCGTCTCTGATCGTCTGATCGTCTGCGGGAACTTTTTATGTCAGTTCAGTTTGATTTTTAACACATTAAAACATGATTTAACATAAATGTGAATAAAATGCTCCTGTCAGTTTGTTTTCATACAAAAGTTCATGGTTATAATTATTCACCAGTGGGTCTGAACCACGTGTCTGACGTTTATAACACATCAAGCGGTTTGAAAATCATTAGAAAACTGAACCATTCTGCTTATTTATAAACTACATGTCCCATTGAATCAGTGTTAGAGCTGCCTGTGGTAAGATGGGCTGGGGGGTCATCTAGCCTTTATGATGGATGTCTGTGGCAGTGAGCATGGGGAGGGATGATTGACACCCATCAGACTCTGAGCTACGAGCTAACAAAGCTAACCCGGAGCTAACAGGAGCTAACCAGTTAACGGAGGAAGGCGAGAGATGTCCTCTGACCATAGACATAAAAATTAGATTTATTATATTATATGAAGTTCATACTACTAATAATAATAATAATAATGTAGAATATAATAATAATAATAATAGTCTCTGTGTTTGCATTGCTCCATGTGTGAATGTGTTCCTGCTGTTCAGAATAAATCTGTTATTAAGGAAAATAATTAGCATTTTCTCTTTCATAAGAAAGTAGCATTTGCGTAGAAAGGAACCTGTTGATTCAGAGGGAAATTCAACTTCTCAGAAAAATTGCTGCTTATCAAGTAATCGATCATTGATCAATAGGATAAAACAACTATTGATTAATGAACTACATGATAATTCTTGGGCCTCCTTGGGCTGCCACCTTATACTGTTGGGGGGGTTTGAGCTCGTTCTGCTGGGGGACTTCAATGCTCACATGGGCAACGATAGTGAGACCTGGAAGGGCGTGATTGGGAGGAACGGCCCCCCTGATCTGAATCCGAGTGGTGTTTCGTTGTTGGACTT
>JAVQJG010225333.1:0-17316 GCA_036024015.1 Craterocephalus amniculus
CTCTCTCTCTGTCCCGTCCTGTCAGATACTACTTGATAGAGTAAATTTGTCCGGTACCAAACAGCTGCCAGACAATCATTCTGCTTGCAACGATGCTGGACAAGACAGGTGAAAAAAAATGTATATAAAAATCGTTTTGTGTATCGAATCGTGGGTAAAAAATCGTGATACGAATCGAATCGTGACTTGGTGTATCGTTACAGACCTACCCATTTGGCATAAGAAAAGAGGATTTTGTTGACCAATCAATAGATTGTAGTTTATTAAGCTCTGCCTTTTCGGGTCAGATCAGTAAAGTTGGAAAGGGTCCTAATAGAAGTGTGATGACTTAGATTGTATATTCTGGTATTCTTCCCTTACTTTTATGTCCAGATTTGCAGTATTACTGTCATATACACTGCATAAACTATGATAGCAGCTGTGGTTTAAATGTTTTTTTTATTGAAAACATTGTCTTTTTCGTAACAAGGTTTAATTCATCGTCTTTCAGTCTGAAACATTTTTCTCTTGAAGTGAGCACAATAGATTAGCACGGCTGAGCTCTTATGATATTCATGCCATTGTGACAGAAGTTGTCACATTTCTCAAACAGCTAATTCGTCACTTTGAATTCAGTCTGACTAATGTCACTGGTAATCAAAGTGCTCCGCTCTGTATACAAACGTGGAAAATAAAGAACCCTCTCTTTCAGTTTAAATGTTGTGAAGATCAAGATTAAATAATAAAACCCATGCCTTAAAATTAAGGGAGTTAATCATCAGATGAATAGAAACATGCTCATTATCAATTATTAATTTTAACAAAGAATAAACCAAAGCCCAGAAAGGGCTATGACACTAACAACATTAAGTAGTCAAAAGTTTATAGAACCAGATCTCCTGGCAATAACTTGAAGTGATTATTTTTACTTGACATAATCAGTGTTTCATATCGTTTTATTCTTCAGTGTTTTATTAGTTTATTAAGGTTTGCAGCACTTATCACTAGGTGTCTTAAGGTCCCTTCACAGTATTCTGCACAGTTTTGAACCATGAGTGAGGTGAGCAGTTTACCTTGACCTGTAAGCCCCACCCTTAACTGTTAACTGTGGTTTCCAGCGAGAAACACCTAATGCTCTCCTCCCACCAAGCAGTAGCCCGGGCTTAAAATAGTGATGCCTCTGCGAAAGTGCCAAAAACTGCAGTTGTTTCCCAGTTATCTGGGAAAACAAGGCCAAGAGGAGCACAACCAAGTTTTTTAGCCGGCTAAAGGCCACCTAAGCTCTAGCCTGCCTTCCTTCGTTGGATGGTAGTTTACGGTTAGCTTTATTAGCCCGTAGCTCAGAGTTTGATGCTTGTAAATCGTGTTGTAGTAGGCATGCGACTCGTGAAAGTGGCAAGATGGCGAGGGTAGGAACCCCCCAATGAGCTTCATTTGAGCTCATCGGAAACATTTGGGTCACGTGGTTTTAAGGTTTGTCCGTTCATTTTACAGTCTATAACTCCCACTCAATGGGCATGTGCTAAGGCAGTGCTACACACGTTTTATTTCTGTTGCACATTTTCTGTTTAAGACCATTCAAAGTTGCTTTACATAAAACATGAAAAGGATTACAGATGGTGTAGAGTGTTTTAAAAAAGTAAAAAGCAGGCTAGAATTACAATAAAATCATTAAAACAGACAAAAACTAATCATTAAAAAAGCTACTGTGCTGACATGCGTATCTCTTACTCAAATTGCACAAATCTCCAGAGGAAACTCGCCTTTTCTTGCATTATACATTAGTTGTACCGTTTGAACCTAACCAACGCCATTAATTTCAATGTGTAAGATTTTATAGAAAGTGGGTTTTGGCTTTGATTATTGTCCTTGTTGCTATTTTCTGAAGTATGTATATAGCCTGTAGTGTGCTTTTGAAGATATTTCCCCAGGCCTCCACACAGTACGATAGAGATTTGGGATCCACAATGTGACTTACTTTTCAAGAACTGTAGTTCATTTTGCCTGGCTTTGCTCTCATGTGACTTATATGAGGTTTCCAGCAGATTTTTATGGTCCAAGATTACACCAAGAATTTTATTACTACAAGTTACTCTTTCTATTTGTGCATTATCAAGCATAAGCTTTACGTGTGATTCTATGTTTTTCTTTCCAAACCCTTTGATCTTTGTTTTTCTCCTACTGACTGTTTTTTGCTGTCAATCTGTGCCTTCTTCCATTAATTCATTGATGCCAGAGATGTTGATCTGTCAGTTCTGAATCCATATTGACTTTCTTTAAGCAAATTGTGGTTTTCAACAAATTTGGTTTAATTTGTCTGTAAATAGTTTTTCAAGCAGTTTGGAGAATTGTGGGAGTACAGAAACAGGCCAGTAGTTAGTGAAATGATGATAAACTGATATCACTTTATCTGTTTTTAATCTTGTCTGGAAATTTACCTGAGTGAAGAGACAAGTTGCAAATGTGGGTTAATGGGTTTGTGGTTTCTTCAGTGAAATTTATTATGTTTCCACGCTTCTATGGTTAAAGTCTATAGATGCTTTGATTTTACAGTTTCTCACTATTTCTGTGATTTCTTTTTTATCAGCTGCTTCTATAAAGGCCATGTACACACGTAGCCGGGTTTTAGTAAAACCGAACCATATGGACACAGACAAGGCTCTCTATAAACTCAGGTTGCACATGTGAGGTCAGGGAATTTTGGTCACGGACAGTGACGTCTTGGATCATAAAACTCTGGTTATTAACGTCCACACACAAATGCCGAAAACAGAGAATTCAAAATTTTTCATGCTAACATAAAATACTGCATGATCCTATCAGGTGTCACACGAAGCCGCTTTGTGAACTACAACTGTCTTGGGCAATATGCGTCATCAGCTGCCCATGGCGTGGCAATTTCACTCCGACACTTCACCGCTTATTTGAAAAAAGCATTGACAGAGATGAAAATCATTACAAACCAGGACATGCCGAGTCCCTGGTACAAAACACGGTATTTTTATCTTGATCTGGCAAAAGAAGCAGGGAACCGTTGTGTGATGTCACATGTTTGACGTCACAACTTAACAATTGCACAATAGTTTTTTAAAACTCACTACACAAAAAATATTCATTTAAATTCACAACCAACATATCTGGAATCCAGAGCAGAGAACGACGGAGACCAGAAGATAATTATTTACACTCCATTGACTCTCCTTCATATTTTTTTGATTTTAAGCACCCATGTGGCTGACTGCGGCACCCCATTTCAGACCCAACCAATGTTTTTTTGGGCTACAAATGACATCACAGAACAAGGATTAATACCCCATTCAACCTACAAAACGTTGATTCTTTGTTTTCTTTTTTAAAAGTATTTATTCTAATTTGGTCTTTCTATTTTAGATTTGCTGCTGTGTTGGGAAAAATACTGTTCTTTCGCATGACCCAATTTCATCCAAGCTTAAGCTGTCAAACAGATGGCCTCGTATTTGACTATAATGCTGTGGTAGACCTATATGTGGTATCCTGTGAGGAGTTTGTGGTCAACTTGATTACTGCAAGGTGTAGTTCATCTGACTGTAAAACAAGCAAAAATCATAAGCCCTCTGCCACTATGCCTGAAAGTATTTATTTTTTGTCACTGGCCACAAAATTTGCTCATGTTTTGGCTCTTGAGTGCAACGGGAAGTTGTTAAGTCTGCATTCATACCTGTGTCAAACCTGGACACTAAACGCTTTACCTAGGAATGCATGAGGGATGTCACTATACTAAAACATCAAACGCAATATGATACTATGGATGGTGCTCAATAGGGATGGGAACGACACGGTTTTTGGACTGTCGATTGGCGTGACCCTCATGTCGACTTTTTGTCGAATTGTCGGCCTTTTTTTTTTTTTTAAAAGCAGCGCCAATGCCTCGGGTGGAAAATATACCACACTATTGTAGCCTAAGCCTACTAGTTCATTTTGGTCTCAAGACATGGCTGTAATGTCCAATATGACCATTAAAACAATGCTAATTAAAACGAGTTTAAAAGCGATTTCAAATGTTTATTCAACTTCATTGTAAACAAATAGCGATTACCTTGGCCTGTAGTCTGAAGTTCACTGAAGATTGCTGAATTTTTCAAGTAAATTTCATGGTAAATGCAGAAAAAGGTGAAACATGTTAAACCATTGAATCAAAACTGAGCAGTTATGACTTGAAAATTGGATTACTCTGAAGTCATGTGATCTCTTGTCTGTCGCACATAAAATACAAACAATGCTACGTTCACACTGAAGGCCTTAATGATACAAATATTGGGAGTTTTAAAAAGCCGAATCCAGTGTATTGGCCAATAAACGATATATCTGCCAATATATGAAATAAGAAAATGGCTATATACAGGATACATACTATACATAAACACGTGGTTGAAGACTAGGAAACCGAACTCTATAGAATTAAAATAAGAAACTGCCCCACAGCTGCTTCAGGGTGTAGAGCTGTACAGTGGCCTTCAGGCCACAAACACTGATATATTATCCTCATTTCAGCTTGTTGGAGATTGTTCAAATCGCCACAGATTAGAGTCCTGCATGGATCCAGTTTTACAAACCTGCACCTGCCCGAACCCATTAGGATAGTGTGGACTTAAATCAATGTTACTTTCAAAGCCTGCAGGTACCCGACCTGCTGCAGGGCTCTGCCACACATTGTCTTTATGATTATTGTTGTGGGCATTTTTCTCTTGCTTGTCAAATAGCAAAAGCTGACTTCTGTGTGTTGTGATAGTATAAAGTTTGTACGAAGACGAAAAGTAACTCTTGCATAGCTGACGGCTCTGACGCTGGAACAGTGTGTTTTCACATGGGCGTTTTTGTCATGGGACACTTAAAAGTATAGCGTTGTTTAACAAAGTCGTAGCTCACCACTGAGTGAATGAAAATGTCGTTTCTGCTTCTTCATCCTCTCTTCTGTCGCTCTGCGTCTAAGTTGGGGAGCGCAGCGCTACTGCATCTGCACTCTGCTCATCTGTGTGTCAATGTTTAGTCATGTTTAGTCAACGTTTTTAAAGATTTTTTTTTTTAAGCTTCAATTTTTAAAATAGTAGTAAAAAAAATTATGAAACAAAAAAATCCTGATATTTGATTAAAATTTTTTTTTTCATATTCTCTTTCGAACATAAACATGAATATTGAAAACTCAAATGTCGAGTAATTCAAGAATTTTTCATGACTATATACATATTTTTCACATGTAAAGATTTCATTTTGTTTAAATGTTGCATATCTTGAACTGGGCATTCCATTAGTACCACACTGTGTTGAATTTAAATGAAGGCACAAAGGCAGATAAGAAAATTCATTTTCAGATACTGACCCACACTGACTTTTGTCATCCTCTTATCTGGATTGGGTTGAGACTTGGGAGATTGCCCTGTCTGTGATCTCCGGAATAATAAACGATCTCTTAAATTAGTTTATATTTTTTTCATTTATTAAAGAATTAACTTTTAGGGGTTTATTTAATATCACTTAGCTGCTTGTGCTCCCTCTTCCTACAAATAGCTTTTGATATTACACAGCGCTTCTCCTTTTTACGTTTCATTTCTATGAAGAGATTCTGCACATATGGACATGATGTAACTTCTGAACTTATTATTGTGACCTAGATTGCTGAGAGCAAGGATTTCTAATCTCTAATGTGAGTCTGTATAAAAAGTTTTATAGAACAGAACCCTCATAGGAGAGGAATATGTCCTTTTTATATAACTCGTGCTTAAGTTGGTACATATTAAGGATCCGCTCATTATCGGCACCAATATAGGGCATTTTGACATTTATCCGTATCTGCTTTTTATGGTTCGATTGGCTGGTTTGATAGATCCATTTAACATTTGGGTATTTTGGCTTTGATGCAGCAGACTGCATTTCCTCTGGCTTGCTCTCACTTTTGTTTGTGTTGAGCACTGTCCCTCCCACATGGACAGCTACATTGTGATGGGCTGCCCCTCCCGTAGGTTTCTGAAGAGCTGAATAGACCCTTTTTGTAATTTATGGACACATCATTAACTGCACTTCAAGGAAGACAGCTAAGCTGCTAAATGAAAGAGCCGATGTGTACATCTTTACTAAGAAAATAAGAGCAATTCAAGATATGGCTCTAATTATGACGAATTTCAAGATTAAGTTGAGATAACCCAAAAAAAACATTTTTCATCACTTATTTTGAGATTGTTTTCTTCCTTAACAGAATCTATGAGACTAGCATGGAGCAAAAGTCCAAAATAAACATTTCAGGCATTATTTAAAGCGGTCTCTGCTGAACGATGTGATTACATCCAAGCTTGATATTTACCCTTGTATTAGCAGCTAAAGCTTTAAAAACAACAACTAATGCTTATAGTAAAAGGGAGGGCTTTATTATGCACAGGGACTTTCATTGGCTACGGTTACATGATGTTTTTTTAATTCAGAATAATTATTCTGAATTAATTCAGAATTAAAATATTCTCATTCAGGTTTACATGGACATGTTTCTGAATAAAGGTTTACATGGAAAACATGTTTTCTTCATTCTGATTTCTTAGAAGTTTCAACAAGCAAATCATTTGTTTGTTTGTTTTACCAATCTTGGAGCAACCAGAACTTTCATTTCAATGAGGAGTGGGAACCTCGTGTTGGCAATAACAGGAAGAAGTAACAAGAACAGGAAGTAGTAGATGAAGAAAGTAATGGTCTTCAAACAAAGCAAAAAAAAAAAAAAAAGAATGTAATGTGGCAGAGCTGCATCATTTACCCATTAACAAAATAGCTGATATTTACAGAGGTCATTGGTCTATGCAGGGCTCCAGACCAAATTTTTGCATTGGTTACACTGTTGCGGCACACTTTTCAATTGTGCCAAACTTTTTAATCAGCAAAAATTTAGGTTCACCTCAAATTTTACGGTTTAGCTCTAAGCAGCATGTTATTGATTTTTTTCCAACATTTCACATAGACACTGATGTCGATTATTGAGCTTTATTGTCTCCTTGCCGGAAAATTAATAACTATCCTTACAGTTCTGTGTTGGTCTGTTATCAAAAACAGTTAAGTGACCGTCTTGTGGCCAGTTTTTTGGTAATAAAATTGTGTTTTTTTTCCTTTCAGTCATTTTGTCGTCAGTTCAGACAGAATGTGGACATGAAGATGCTTTTCATCATGTCCTTTATGACCAGGAAACATTTGCCTTTTAATATTCTTGTCAATTTGTAGTGGAACACAAACTTTATTGTAAAATAAATGTTTGTTGATGAGTAACATAGTTTTAATCCTTTTAGTCCATTTGTGCATGCTAAGAGCTAGCTTGCCAATGGTATCTTCCATAAATGTTAGCTTTTTATTTTTCTCGGGAGACTTTATCTATTTACCAAGCTTTTGCAGCAGGGTAGATCACACCACACACACAAGCATATATATTAAGCATGACTTCTTTTCGTGGTGCATTGATGCAGAATCGTCCATGTGTCTAAGTTAGAAACGTAATCCTGTTATCACTTAAAGAACCGATCCTTACTCTGGCTTTCTGTTTGTCAAAGAATCAACTTGCAAATCCTGCTGTTGGTTTACAAAAGAACTGAATAGTTTATGACCAAAATATATTCAGGAACTTCTGGTTTGTCAGAAACCATCCACATTCCTCAGGCCATTAAGGTCAGGTCTACTTTCAGTTCCCAGAGTCAGAACTAAACAGGCAGCGTCCAGTTTTTATTTCCCTCACATGTGGAACAAACTCCCAGAAAACTGCAGCTCTGCTGAAACTGTCAGAAAAGTTTTTAACCCTAATTTAAACCAGCTATTTGCTGCCTTTTTATGTTTTTTTTCTCTAAGGATTTCATTCTTTCTTTTTCTTATTTTGTGATTTTACTTTTGTTTTTAATCCTTTTTAATGCTTTCTGCACTGTGCTGTAATGTTTTTAATGTTTCTGTGTAGAGCACCTTGAATTGTCATGAACATGAAATGTGCTATACAAATAAACCTGCCTTGCCTTGTGTACATCGTGATGCATCAATGAAATGACAAAATTCAACACACCTAGGTGTTACCCAGCCCCTAATACCAAAACAACACCTTTTCGCCTATCTAATTTTGTTTTTAGGGATTCAGTAAGGGAAAAGTCTACAACTCCATATTATTTCTCTGTGCCACATGGTTTCTTACATCACTGTGTCTCCATCTGATGGGGCATCATTTAAACCAATAATAACTCTCTGTTAGAAAAACAGAAATTTTTCCTGTTGCTCAGGCAAATGCCCACTTTAGGGATTCTCTGTTATCTTCTATAAATGTCCTTAGACAAAACACTGAAATCACTTTAAATGGCAGGTCTACCGTCACTGGGATAGTATGGATTAATGTAGTTATAAGTGGAAGAGTGAATGTGAAACACTTTGCAAAGTGCTTTGTAGATGTTAGCTACGGTTTTCTGCATCATGTAAGTGAAGATCATTATGATAATTAATGTCTATCCCCAGCATGTCTGCTGTGAATATGCACATTAAAGTGAACATCTTGCTTATTGAATCCAGAGAGATTCCGCTTCAGTGTTGAGATCAATTGGCCTGTTAAACTCTTTAAATATGCACACTTGCACACCAGAGTTGGAGAATTGGCATCAGTGAACAGAATCCCATTATCTTGTGATATAAATTTTAAAGCTAAGAGATTTAACATGCATGTCTTTCCACTCTTCATACGGTTATTGTTGAAGATTTTTTTGGGGGAGATATAAATAGTGACATGAGGTTGTCCAGGCAGTGTGCGTTTGTCAGACCAGTGATGCTCATACGCACTGAGAGCTTCTTTCCACGGAGCTCATGTGGGAAAACGAGATTCAAATTCAAGTAATGGAAACATTGTATCGGTTCTTAAAAGGCAATATCCTATTAATTGATTGGTGCATAAACATTTAGGGGTTTGTTTGGATTATTATTTGTACTACTGTTTATCAAAGTCTTTTTTGTTTGGCTACTGTTTTCCATTGGAAAAATGGGATCCCAGCTCTTCAGCAGCTAATCCCTCTTTCTGCTTTTCCAGGCTGTGCAAAGACGGGAGGTGTGCGCTTCACGGAGGAGCCTCCTGCTGCTGGAGCCCCATCACATGTTCATTTTGATGATAAGCTACATGACTCTGTTGTCATGGTGACACGGGACGATGACGGCAACTTCATGGTCAAGGTGGGTTAAACCGTGAAATAGTCTAATTGATAACAGTGGCAAAGTAAGTATCAGAATGTGTTCAGTTAATCATGATGTTAGGTTGTATTGGCCAACCCTGTCTATAGTAGATATGAGATATTTCTTTAGATTTACTCTGATGCGAAAGTGAATAATAAACGATTTTATCTTAGTCCTCCCTTTTCATAATGACTTGTGCCATAAAACTGGTTTCTTTCCACATTCTCTTTTGAACTTTAGCTCATGTTTCAGAGAAGACCATACTTATAGGGATGTTCCGATGCCAATGTTTTCTGTCCGATCCGATACCTGTTATTTAGGTATCTGCCGATACGAGTACCGATCTGATACCTGTGTTATCATATTAAGAGGTTTATCAAATGTATTATTCAAATGAATTTTTTATACTGAGGACATGAGTTTTACTATGTTGTAATTGCCTAGCATAGGTTAAATAGGACCCTATAAAATCTGTTATATTTTTCCCATATTCTGCTTTATTTTTTCCCAAATTCTGTTGGTTTATATTTTTGGGGAATCCCGCTTATTTCTACCTTTTTACACCTATTTTACGACCAAAAACAGTTTCGGTTACATGATCGCAGAAATTATAGAGCCTTTTGTTAAATTATCAAAGTACATTATACTATACTAAGTATATTATACTCGCTGATCCCGATACCCTTACTTTTGAGAGGGTCTGCGAGTATTTCCGATGCTAGTATCAATATCGGCCCAACTCTGCCTATTTATTTTATATATGGTGGTGAAGATTGCAGTTTTTTAGATTTATATATTTTCCCTGTCATTCACACTTCTTATTAAATGTTTGCAATATTTCTTTAAATGCTGGTTCAACAACTCTATTGAATGGCACTAATTCTATTTGTACACTGTCAAAGAGCAATATGAGATACAGTCATGTTTTTAGTGAGTCACTTGCTTTAAAAGATTTGGCAGAAGTCACAGATAGACTTTTAGCTGTGTTTTTTCCCAGGTTCTGCAAATTGGATGGGGGTACTCGATATAAAGATGGTTTTTCATATTAGTGGTATTAGCACGGCTGTCACCCATCTTTCTGCTACAAGGAGATTAAATCAGCTCTACCAAGTTAGACTTTCCCATTGTATCTAGCTTAAAAGCAAAATGTTCCCATGCCATCAGTGTTATGAAATAGTCCATAATGTTAACGTCAACAAATGTTTGCTACAGTACAGTCACTTTAATGCAGGTTAAATGCCTTAAATTTAACAAAATAAACATTGGCTGATAGTAAATACGCCTCATGCTGCAGATGACTGACGCAGAGGTGAAAGTATGATTTCACAATTATTTTTTGATTTTACAGTTTCTCTAGAGGTGAATAAAGACCTCAATAACGATTAATAAAATAATCATGATGACCATCTCAAATCTGTTAGATGAATATGTGATAATAGTGTTTATCTAACTAATCACATTGACAGGAAAACAACACAGATGTTTGTTTGCTGTACCAAAAAAATATAACTAATACTGTCTATGGTTTAGTTAAGAATATTTTGTGTGTCAAATTTTCTGTTATCAGGTGTAGGAGCATGATCAATAAAGTGACATTACTTCCTGTATCTACTACTTATTCCACTTACTAGCTGCAGTGTTTTGCTGCGACACGTGAGATTGTCAAGCCTCAGAGCTTAAATGTGAAACCAGTGATGCTTTTCTTGCATGAGTGTCCTAAAATATATTGCAAATAGGCTAATTTAGATTTACTGCAATGAGTTAATCAGTGAGTTTTATCTCCCGGGTACCAGGCTGGCTCTTCCCAAGGGTGTAGCTCTCGAACTGATGGGGATCTGGGTCCTGCTCCCAACTCACGGTACGAGGCTGGTGAGCCAGTGTCCCCGTGCTCTGTGGCCGTCCCTGCTTGTTAATGTCCTCTGTGGGGGCTGCTGGTTGACCTGTGTTGGGGGCTTTCTCGCTCTGGCTCTGATTCTTGCAGGGGGTGTAGTTGCCTTTTTTATGATTACATAACTCGACCCATCACTAATATTTTGTACTACCTCACTCACACCCACAGGCAGGCACATACAGTTCCTGAAGGTTCTCCCAGTGATTCCCTGATGTGTTTTCTTAGAGGCCTAAAGACATAGGTGTCAAACTCTGGCCTGCGGGATGCATTCCACCTGCGGTTAGGGCTGGGCGATAATTCAATAACGATATATATCGAAAATTGACGCGCGTGCGATGGGAAAAAAAAGAGGGTCGATATAAAGTTCGATAGAGAAAACACACTCTTCTTTTTTCATTACAGCCTATCATGTGGCTTGATACTTAGTCGTAACGTCCTCCAAACCAATCACAAACACACACTGAGGCACGCTCTCCCACCCAGCCCCGACCCCTCCCACACAACAACAGAGCGCACATGACGCTAAAGACGTTTGAATGGCGCTGCTATTTGAAACTGTAACTGTATGAGGAAGTTACACACAACTCAGGTTGTAGGTTCTGTTACTGAGGCAGAACGGATCTTTTACACGGACAGTGTGGCTGTAAAGCTCTGCAGGATGCTTCTCTGGACAAGAGGGAGGGATGTTAGCTGCCGTTAGCTGAGTTAGCGACCGTATTTAGCGTCATTAAAATCCTCTGCTCCATAGCTAACAGCTGATCAGCTGACAGTCCTGCAGAAAGCTGCAAAAAACGGCAGAAAACTGCAGATGATGAAGGGAGATGACATCTCAACCCAGTCACGGACTGAGGGATGGAAGTGAAACCTATACATGGCGACGGAGTTGCGCTCAGTGTTGCATTCAGGGTTAGCTTGGAAAAAAACAACTCAAACAATCTACCTCATACAAAAATAACCTAGATGTTAAGAAATAACCAAATCAGGATTAATTATGTCTAAAGTCTATGTGGACATCCTAAAATTATGTGCAAGTATTATTATATAATGATAAATCATATTAAGAATATCATAAAATAGATAAAATGAAAAAAAAAATAAAATAAGTAAATATTAATATAAATCAACATGAGTCTTCTTTTCATCAATATATTTTCTATATTTTTCAATATTTCAATTATTTTTCTATACTGTGTCCAGCCCTAGGCAGGCAGATGGCTTGTGGGAGAAGCTCGTTGTCGAGGTTACTTTACATACTGGCATCATTATTAAACACTATCGTGATATATATCGATATCGATCAATATGGGAAAAATATATCGTGATAATATTTTTGGCATATCGCCCAGCCCTACTCCACGCTTACTTTTTGGTTCTATTGGTATGCCTAACTTTTTTATTTTGTATGCACTGGCAAAAAAGTGAGGTGCACCCCAACTTTTACTCTCAGCACCACATAAATAAAATATTTTCAGTTTCCACAGATGTATTTGTCGTTCAGTCACTTTCACCACTGACAGATGTTCTATTTGTGTCTTATGTGATTGCACCACCCACACAGCCGACTTTGCATTTGATCTGAAAACACCATAACTCCTTCTGAATGTGATGGATACAAAGCATCATTACAAATATGTTTACTTACTTTTTGGGGGAATTTTTTAGAACTTCCACTGATCTGCACAAAGCGGGAAAACTGAAGAAGATAAAGAAGTCCTGCAAGTTTCTCTGTGGGCTTCCAAATCCTGTTAGGATAGGTTCATATGGAGAGCTGACGTCAGAATCACTATCATCGCCCAGGTTGGGGGCTTTCTCAGAGGATGCGTTTGAGAAAAATGACAGATTGGTGATAAACTTTGTATTTCAGCCGCCCCCTGTCTTTAATCCGGTCTGTTCCAATCCCTTTTTTTACAGTTCCTAAACATACTTGCTGTACTGATTAGCTGTAGGGAAGCTGAACACTCAGCGTGGACAGTAGACTGATACAAGCCTCTGACTGGTATTCACTTGATCTCTATCTTCTGACGCTTTGATCCAAGAATCCTGGGATGCTGTAATCCCTTCATGTCAGGCAATAATAGATGCTGTCAACTTTTAAGTCTCTCTCAGCAGGAGTTTTTTTTTCTCAGATGAACTTAAGAAGAACATTATCATGAGAGGCAGTCTGAATTTTAGAAACCACTTCCACTTCACACCTTTTAAAGGCTTCATGCCTTTTTCATGAAAAAAAAATGACATTATCATTCTAAATCAATTCTTTTCATTGCTGAACCACAAAAAATGCCCAGTGAGTTGACATTGAATAGGCTATACTCAGTTAGATTGTGGCTCTCATTAAAATGTTATAAAGCTTTGTACTAGCTAGAAAAGTGAATCTATTTGTCCTCATGCTGTATTAGTTTAACTCTCAGCTGTGATAACATCATGAACCTTTTCACAAAAAAATTGTGTCTAATAGAGACAAAATCCATGACATCCTTCCCACATTTGATCATGGTTTATAAGCTTAAGGTTAAGTAGGTCCACAGGACTTGGTTTATGTCTGTCCTGTAACTCAGTTAACCAGAATAACAGCTTCATCCAAACCATCAACTTTTATTTTAGACTATTTAAAGAAGTTTTCCCCTTGATTACTACACCTGTACTCGATTTCATCAGCATTGCTGTGCTCAGTACTTCTCTCATTAGACATCAGTGCTGCATTCAACCCCAGTGATCACAATATTCTGCTACAGAAGATGTTATTGGAATTAAAGATACATCATACGGGTGGTTTAGCTCATGTTTATCTGCTAGATTTCAGTCTGTTCATATAGATCATATGTCTTTCTCACACACCAGAGTAAGTCAAGGAGTTCCTAAGGGTTTAGTACTTGAACCTATACTTTTCACACTGTACATGCTTCCCGTATAGGTTATGTCATTGAACGGCATGATATACACTTTCATTGCTATGCGGGCAATACTCAGACATACTTGTGAAGCCTGATGAAACCAATCAGTTTGTTAGATTACAAATATGTCTTTAATACATAAAGCCCTGAATCACTGAATTTCTTCATTCCAAATTCAGACAAGCTTGAAGTTGTTGTCTTTGGATAATTAAAACACACACACAATTGCCTAACAATGTTTTTAATCTGGATGGCATTAAATAATTTTTTTCTACTACTTCTTATTATTTTTGTTATTTTGTTTAACATTATCCTTTGACCCTGTCCCCCTGAGTGTTGCAGTAAAACTAGTCCATGGTTTTGTTTCTTCAAGATCAGACTACTGCATTTCCTTTTTACTTGCTCAAACTGTGTCTGTAAAGTGCCCTTAAGATGATGGCGCTATACAGCTTAATTATTCCTGCCCAGGATTCATCTATCAAACAAGTGATGGAACAGGAAAGAACACTTGCAGCATGTTGCATGATCTCACCTTTTATTACAGCGATAATTTGTTACAGGGAAGAGAAAATAACTCAAAGATAAAAGCTCAAATAAATGGAATAGAAAAGTACAACACTTTAATGCTTGGCTCAACAACAGCATTTTTATATTAATATGAGTTACTTAGTTTAATCTGGTTTATCAATTCTTCATTGTTTTGAGCGGTACATTTAGGTGCATAGTCCATTTACACACAGATTTAGGCTCTGAAAGTCTCCGAATGCTGCCCTAAAAACGGCCAAAAATAGTGTTGAATGATCCAAAAACAGTGTTGAATGATCCACACTGAGGCCATATTGATTGTAGAGGATGAGGCAGGACTTGTATAGATGTAGTACAGTTAGTACAGTTAGGTCAATAAATGTTAGCACTTTTATGCAGGTTATGCAGATGTAGGTAATATATGCTACATGGTAAAGTTCACAGCTGTTTATTTGTTGGATATTTTTGACGAGCGGGAGGGTAGCAGTAAAATGCTGGTTCGTCACTACTGGTAAGTGCAAAATATCAGTTCTCCATGTGGGTCAAGACTTTTTCACCAAAGTGTGTACACTACGTTTCAGTGCACTGATGTACTGAGACACCACACCAGTCCCAGAGTTTGAAAACTGTGCTGTCTGGACCCTTTAGAGACACTAGAAACTAGCGGATATGACATCAGTGTGACGGGCCGAACACAACATCAATAATGACGTTGGTGTGCCTTGAAGTCTTGCAACTTCAATTTACTCTATTCACAATCCATGCCTTCCTCCTGTTTTGGCTTGACAGACCATTCTCACTGATGTCACATCATTCTTTCTGATTTTTAGTCACATTTTGTCAGTGCAAAATTTTTAGACTGTATGTAATATTCTGTAAATAATCATAAGCAGATAAGGTGTTGGATGTGTATGCTGCATCTGTAGCGCCTCTCTTTTCCCTGCACCTGCCATTTTAGATCAGGATTACACCGAGGTTGCCTTGGAGCTGTCCCGGTTTGTTCCACTTGCGTGTGCAGTGCATCACGCTAATACGTTTTGTTCAGTTCATCGTTCAAAGGAAAACAAATGTGTTTAATGAACACGTTCTTCAGAACTTCTTCATGCACAACACCAGAGGCCAGTATACCAGAAGATGTGGAGGGGGCTGTTGGAGAAAAACAACCCAGATGTAAGACCACCTGTGCTCACTGTGCAGCTTTGGGATTTGCCAGAGAACACCAAGGCTGTTTCTCAATATGTACACTTTTACGTACTTGTGTACTTTTGAAATGTGATCAGATGAGATCCAAGTAGTATTTCAATTCAAAGAAGCACAATCCAGATTCCAGGAGGTGTACTTGCTTTGTCCATTTTATCGAGGATGCATCAGTAGTGACTTGTGTGGACTTCTGGCTGCCTACTTTTCCAGACTGCACTGCGGCACATCGATCACATTTGATACGATATATATAATATACTGTATATATAATGTAATAATAAAAATAACTTATTTTGTACTGTTTGTATCTTTGTAAATACTAAAAAAGAGATATGAGGGGGAAAAAAATGTACCAAGTTTGACATGAATGCCAATAGCATATGTATACCGCAAACACGCACGCACAATCCAGTACCTCTTTGGATTTGCCTTTTGCCCCAGTCATGAAATGTTGCAGTGTCTTTTTTAGAAATTCCCCAGAAAAAGAAAAAAAAACATGATGGATAGTTTTCATCCTGGATTCAGGGATTATTATATCTGTAGTATTTTGCAGGGATGACAAACATGGCAAACTGGTTCAAACTCTGGGACAGAATTAGTGTCAAATTCAAAGTTGAAAAAGGATTTGGCAACAGCAAAGAGTGAAAGAAATGTCAAATATTTTTTGGCACATGTTGATATTTCAAAACATGCTGCTGAAGTCATGCAGATAAAAAAATCTCATCACACAGCTTATTGCTATGAATATATCAGATGTTGAGTAACTTGTACTTCATGTTTAATCCCTTAACAGCATCTTGAAGTGCCAGTACATGTGATATTTTGCCCTCTGAACATGTTGCTGATTCACAGCTGCCAAATCCGTTCAAATTGTATGTCCATCACTTACAGCAACACAGTGATAACTGACTTTTTTGCAAAGCATCAAGGAAGACAGCTTAGATGGAAAAACATGTAAGTCATGTTTTACATGACTGCAGACAAAGCCGGAGGTAGAATTTTACTTGTCCTTATCTGCTCAGTCTTGCTTTATTGAAAATTTACTAAGGTATCAGGTAGATCAGTGTATAATGCTAAAAATAAAACTGTTGGATCACAATCATTCTCTACCTCTGTCCAGATGTAAGGAACACAATCAATTAAGTATAAGGCCAGCGCAGGGTTTACATCAACATCAGCTGCCCAAAACAACTCAAAACTCTAAATTCGGTTCTACACTCTGGGGTGAAAGAATCATCTTCAAGCCTGGCAGCCAATCAGAACAGCAACCTAACCTTTACTTATCAACTGCAGCATCAGTTTAAGTGACTGATTGCACTGAAATCTCTTTGACAAACACTTGCACGTCTTATTCAGCTGCAGTGTTAGTGTGATGGTGATGTTGTTCTGGAGGGTTCAGAGTCCACCCAACATTACACATTCAGGTGCAATTAATGACATACAGCAGGCCACTTGACTTGATGATGATGAAATTGGAAACTTATATAATTATGACAAGTGGGACCAGGTGTTTTGACAGATACAGTACCCTTTACTGTGAGATGACATTTGTAAAATGTTTTTAGAAATTCCCCAGCACCTATATTGATCGCTATACCCCTATACCCCATTCACACAGCACCTATATTGATACAT
>JAVQJG010225361.1:0-10205 GCA_036024015.1 Craterocephalus amniculus
GAGCTGACCAATCAGTGTTAATCACCTCCCCAATTATCCAGTTTTGGAGCCAGAAACACAGGTAGGCAAGGTGCCTGCACGTCACACCTCCCCCCGTACAAGTCCAAACGATGTTTGGACCCAATAACCTCCCACTACATGGCACGTGACAAGGTATCAGCAATAACATTCTCGGAACCCTTTTTATGAATGATGTCCAAGTTATTGTAAAAACAAGGCCCATCTCATCAACGTCACAAGATGTACGTGTGTGTGTCTGTATGTACAGTACACAAACATTTGCAATGTCTTGGAGGATATTGTACATCTTTCCACATGTGCCACTATCAAACAAAATTTGATGAGTTTTATCAGCTGAGGTTTATGTTTGGATTCCAAGGTTCATATATGTGCTATTTGCATGCTATTTTGCATGAAGAATCTTCTTTATCAGCTTTGGGGGCTGTAAATTCATACTCTTCTTTCACCAAAACTGAAAAATCATTGCTAATGATTTAAAAAACAGACAGTGTGTATAACAGATATTTTTACACATGTGTTGGGACACCGAAGAACAAGGCAATCATTTTTAGATTAAAACTAACACTTTTAAAGAGGACAAATTTCCTTTCCAAGTACCCATTCCCATCTGCTTCCTCCAACTTTAACTAGATTTCCACCTCTCTCTTTTGGCCAGACCTTTGACTAGGGCCCCATCTCTATGAGTTTTGATCCTGGAGGATCTATAGTCCTTATCTAGATGTGCAAGTTCCCAATTCCATAGGCTAAATTGCAGCCACATCCAATTGGAGATAGAGATTTTTATTTATTTTTTACATTTATGTTCAACTTAGCACTTACAACAAACCAAATGCCTTTCCTCCCAATTAGTCCAGAAGACTTGTGGTCCATAATTTTAAAAGTTGCTCACAATTTCGATTTGCCATAAACACAGGATACATCTGAGACGCACGCCGCCTGCTGAGGTTGGCTTTGTGTCTACGTTTCTGGCTTACAAGAAAATGTAAATAAATCATCTGGTTTGAGCGCAAGCTGTCAGATTTAGCAAAGAAATGTTTAAAGACATAATCGGAGGAAGAGAAAAACTAAGGAAAGCCAGGAAGAGCAGGATATAAGACAAGAGTCGAGAAAATACTTTCTTTTTTACTGTCTGGAGAGAGCTCAAAAGACAGGATGCCGAGTTTGTTGTTGATAGGTGGTGCACCCCTGAGATAATACCGTAGATATTTAGTGGGTCTTTAAGATGTACAAATACTTTTGAATAAATAGTAAATTGTGTCTCTTTAAACATGTGTTATGTCTTATATGTTATATCCTGAATAAAACATTTTTGTTGCTCCAATTTATTTGAAATAACGCCTGTAGATTGACACCACAAGCAGATGGAATCCATCAATGTACAGCAGTCAATGCATGATCCCTCCTACTTAGCTGTCATTTTTACATGGGGTGGTGAAGGGTAATGAGGCCATTATGCACTTTTGATTTTCATACCTACTAATGAGACATATTCTTAGCTCTCTACTGAAGGATTTTGCTGTTTCCATTCAACAACCCAGTTGGTTGTTTCTGTGATGCTCACAGGCAGGTGAAACTATCATGAAAATCACTCATTAATGTGAGAAAGATGAGAATGTAAAAATTATTACGATTATACCGGGACAAGATTAGAGTTTGTCAAAAAAAAGCTGGTGAGAAAGATTTGTTATTTATGTAGAATAATAATTGGTCATGGCCCATTGCGGTCTGTGAATTTTTTTAATAAGTCATAAACATGGGGCTGCTTGGTGGTGTGGTGGTAAGCACTGCTGCCTCACAATAAAAGGTAACTGGTGTGGCTTGAAAGGAGGCAAGGAACAACAATGAGCTTTTCTGTGAGGAGTTCCTAACTCTAGTTACCTTCTCAATAATGGTTCCATCTCTTGACACAAAAACTCTGTAATCTGAACAATCAAGCACCAACACAAGATGCTTCAATATTCCTGTCCAAATAAAACTACTGCATTTAGGAGCAAATTTTAAATCCTATTACTGAACACATAAAGGATGCTGGGATGTTCTGTCTGACTTGTCTTCAACATGCTTAAAGTGTGTGTAAAAGAGTTTATTTTTTCTCCACCTCTGATTCAACCATGTCGGTTTCATATGCAGTAAAATTCTTTATTGTTTTTTTAACATTTCTGCATATTGCTGTTGTTATGGACAAAAGGTGAAAGCAGGCTACATATTTATTCTCATTTGCATGTTTATTAATGGGAGGAGAAGAGGCCGAACAAATGGAACATGCAGCTGCTTTCAAATCTAAGTCAGCTGTGTCAGAAACACACACAGTAACAAGGTAGCTACACACTGATTCAGGCATCTGAACATTTTTAGGTGGATGTATTTTCTCAGTTTTGGATGTACGCCATGTTTCAGTATGAAAGTTACACTTTCAGAGTTCAGTAGACCCCCAGGAATGCAGATGCATGCAGATTAATCATTTCAATTTAGTGTTAAGTTTTGTCCTTGTTGGACATATTCTTTCCACTTTCTATGCCATCTCTCTTTAGTAATGCCTCTCTACATTGTAGGTACTTCAGACCGAGACATGTCTAGACAAAGTGAAAGCAGCACATAGCAGAATGAATTTTCATTGGTATCTACGCAACACAGTAAAAATGTATATGTAGTCTGGCATGCTGTCACTCAAGTTATGTATGTATAATACAGGAAAACTGACTTGAAGCATAAAAATAAACTTTGATTGATAACTACAGTTTGTGTGTAACAGGTCGGCTAGAAAACGTGCTGAGAGCTACAGGCTATTAATCAAAATTTAATAGGGTTCTTTCACATAAAGGTAAATGCAAGTAAGAACTTCGACTCTACTTTTTCACTGACCAGAATGAGCTTATGAAGTAAAACCTCACTCTGGTCACTAAGGCATTGATAAAGGGTAAAAGAAAAGTGAAAGAAAAGCATGAAAAAAAAACTAATCTCATTGAAACAAATCTTAACATTAAGAATAGCAATTTACTTCATTGATGAAATCCTTGTCTTATTAACCCTTAAAGGAGCATAGGACAAGTTGTAGCTCTATTCCAGAAGTCTGCCCCCTCTGGGGACAAGTGTAAATTATGCTAATGTTGTGTACGCGCATGGGCCACTTCGACTTTGACTACATTGGTCTTTGTTTACCTGCACTGAACTCAGTCTGAGCCAGGACTTAGATGCACAATAAATAAATAAAGCATAGCATATCTAGCCAGCTGAAAAAGTTATGAACCCTTATCAGGTTGAATGCTAACAGTAGGGTCAGTGTTACATACTAAAAACGTAGCATTGCAATACTACGTATCCTAATATACATCATACAGGTCACAAATTCCTTTTTATTAAGAAGAAAGCCAGCTGAGGGCACCTCATCTCCAGTATAGTGATTTACTTTTTAGAAAAATCTATTTTTGCTTTCAGTCCAAAAGAAGGAACTTAATACCTTCATGTCTCCTGCCTAGTTCATGCTGGATGGCAGCACGTGATACAGAAATTATGGAAATTGATGAGTTTCTTCACATGTTGAGAATAGTAGATGAGTGTTGCACACATCTGGACTTACTGAATCCACAACAACCGAAAGCAAGCAGACAGCAGCACGGAGGACGAGCTCTCACCAAACCCACACACAGCTCAAACGTACGGTGGCAGCGAATGGTCTGGAATATTTGCAGACATGTCCATGTCTCACCCACTAATGATCTGGAGGTCTTATCGAAAGTCCAAAGTTAACATTGCAGACATTTTCGTTTTTACGGCCCCATTTCAAGAATATCTACAACATTCCACTATGTGTAAGAAATTATCTATACAGATAATGTGAATAAGATGAAGTGCTTATCAGAGAAAATCCTCATGCAAATTCAACAGTTTTAAAACAAGTTAGGCCCCATATTTATGTACTGTTTCTACTGAAGACTTTGAATCCTAGTCTACCTGAAATTTTCAGTCTACTCTTGAGAGAAGGAACAAGCCTTTCACATCTATTTTGTGAAAACACATTCACTCACCCTTTCATTCACCTTTTCTCCACTCTTCACTCTCCCTGCCTGCCTTTATAGCAAGTGTGAAGGGGTTTATCTGAGCTGTCAGTAGCCTGAGAGCTAATGTTAAAATGGTTAAAAAAAAGGAGGCAATGATTAAAAAAGAATTTTGCTAGGGACATGATAATATTATAACATATTTTTTAATGATTGGTTAGAGCAATCCAGTTTCTTGGCAGACATTCATCCTTTGCTGCAGTTCTATAGGGGAAGATTTCTCATGTTATGTAAAGAAATGTAAGGAAAAAGATACTGGTGAAATGATACGTTTGCAAACATAGGAACTAGTGCTGTTAACACCCATCTTTGTGAAATGTAAGATGTTACTTTTCGATCTCTGCCATGGCTCAGTTTTTACAGAAGCATATATTGATGCATGTAGGTAATAGTGTTGTTGTTCCTGATTTGTTTATGTTTTATCCAATGTCACTTAAAAATAAACAAAAAATCCACTAAACTTCAAAATTGTTAACACTGTTAAAAATGCTGTTTAACTATGAACTGGATGCTATCTTCTCTTTTGATTTAAATAATTACATTTAATTCAAAGGTGTTGTTTCATTTCAATTCCAGGTTTCATACCTTTTAGGTAGACACTGCAGTTTGGGTAAACATTGGGTCAGATTGTGCCTGAATTCAAAGGAAATTTCCCTCAGTAACCGCCCCCCGCCAATGAAGATTTCCCCTGCACTGCCACTATATGTCGGCCCCGCTATGACTCAGCAGACATGACAATGAAATCTTCTGAAGAATGCTGGGAGCAAACATAAGAGCAGGCGAGAATGTCTGTGTTGCATATATCTGAGAGGCGTGTGCAACTCTTTCCGTATGGTGGGATAAAGCAGGCCAGAGGAGTGGTGATTTATTGAGTGTGTGGAGGGGCCTGACAGGCACAGCTCTCATTAGGCAGACAGAGTTTTAATTAGTGGGCATGCAGCAGTGATGCAGGTGTTTACATTTGTGGAGAAAACTATGCCAAGAGCAGAGGGGCTCACATAGCTCTCCTAAATGCAGAGCAGCATTAGTGAGATGCTCTCATGACCTCGGAGGGCTTTCACTAAGCAATCTGAGTGGGCTGAGAGTAAAATATAATAATATTAATAAATTGATCAAAGAAATAACACAGTGGGATAGCATTTTGTAACTACAAAGAAAGTCCATTCTATATTACATTCTGAAGCGATGGCAATTGATCAACAATATATCCATTTTGGTCTTGTATTCATTTGGGAATAATGTCCTCTTCACTCTCTCTTGATGTATCAAAACTGTCTGTACTGATTAAATTCAACTTTTATTTAAATTGTTTTTACTGGGAAAAAAAAATACAAACTGTCAGCTATGGTGGCTATCAAGCTTAAAATGAATGCATGAAATATTGAAAAATATGGATTGGCACGAAAAATTCATCTCGAGTTCATGCATCACACTTCACAGCTTGTGTTTAATTGATTTTCCCCAGTTCCTTTACATTCGTATTTTTTTATACAGCGGAAGGCGAACCAAACGCTTGTTTCAACACAGACCTTTGGCTACAGTGTTGGCATAAACTGTGATAATCAACTTTGACTGTCTCCATTTTTCACTGATACTGTCAACAAAATGTTGATGTTGCTTTTGTGTACCCTGTGCCACCTACACTCAGCTGTGTTACTACAGATGATAAGGACAGGTTTTAAATCCTCAGAGCATAGTTAACACACAGGGTACAGCCCACGATGCTGTAGATATAGCCTTTTTTCCCATTTGTTTATCAGAAGGCTTTTTATTTCTTGGCTCCGGCATCATTGTTTAAAATAAGTGATAAATGAGTAGAATTAATTTTTAAATCAGTTCTTACATGTAAACAAGTCTGGAGATTGTCACGTATTTTATTTAATATGACAGTATCTTCCAAAATAGCTGACAAAGGAAGATAATTCTTCTGCACATAAGCAGATAATCTGTCCTAACTGACTATCATGTAAAGGATATTTCAGTTTGGTCTTTTTTCTTTATTTTTATTTTTTGTCTTCTCTACAAAACAAGTATCTGACAAGTGTATTAAAATGGATTGTATGCTGGGAAAACTCAAAATTGCATCTGTATTGTTTGTTTGCATCCACAGATAAATAATTTTAAACTGTCATCTGAAAGCATTTGTAACTTCAATAAATCTTACATAAGATAGTGGGAAGAATGTTCCTCTGCGCCTTCCCTGTCATAACATCTGTGTTCATTAGGCCATGCCTGATCTGGTAACGCCATTCGGAATCTGTACAGGGGCGGGCGTTTTTGATGTTGAGATTTATGACTGACTAGGTGCCGGAAATTGAATCATATTGATCTCCTGTGAGATGTGACAACCGAGTATCCATGACAGCAGACCCAAATGCTGTAAAGCCCCATAACGGTCCAAATGAAAGGTCATAAACTACATTTGTCATCGGTTGTCACCCCTTGCATCTTACACAACATACAAAGAGTCAGTATTCTTTCTATAGCCCAAAAAAGATGTTAGCCACTTTCATTCTGCAGACCTCATGTGAAATATGTCAGATCAACGTGTTACACCCTTCCTGTTTAGAGGGCAACGCTACTAAGAAGCAGGGACTTGGTTTGGCATTTATGAGTTGTGTGAATTTGTTAAAATTTATGCCCTGACTGTACCTTCTTAGATTTATAAAGTATGATTCAAAAAGGAGGGAGTGAATTCATATAATTTATTACAGCAGTGAAACATAAAATATCTGCCTATGAATACAAGTGATATATATCGCCATCAATCAAAATAAACAAAAAAGAAAAGAAGCAAAACAGGGAATGCTGTAATGAGAGAAGAAAGCAGGTCAGGACACAGGCTCACTGTTAGCGCCTTCATGGTCAGCATTAGCTGCATTAGGCAGTGCAGGAACAAAGAGCAGCTCTAATGGCCATTACTGCCTAATAATGAGAAAGTTATTACTCAGTTACTGTATTATTCATGACTTTCTCATTATACAAGCAATTCTTAACGGAGTGGATCACATTTCTGTCCACGTGTGGGCTTAATTGTGAGCATGCTACAGTATGAGTGAGGAAGAGTCAGAGACAGCTGGAGGAGCAATCGTTTGGACTGAATTGTATGTTTCCTTTGTGTGATAACTCAAGCCCACCAGAATATAAAATGTGGGATGTTGCACAGGTGGTTTAGTGAAGCAGGCATAGTCTCTGCGGAACAAAGAGACAAGAGTACATCAGCAAATCTGCCAAAAAGCTTATATCTGTGTTGTAGATGATAAAAAGCACACATATTCGTACTGTATTTTATTATTTATATCGACACCACAAATCAATTTTACACATTACTGCACTGGCAGTGTGTCTTTATTTAGCAGATCCACTATTAATACTTAATTGACACATGGAAAATCATGACTGCACAGTGTCCTGGCAAGAAAACAAGAAATATCTACTGTATTATTGTGTAATAATTTAGTTTTATCTAAAAGCACTAATTATACCAGTACTCCCCCCTGTTGGATGGTAGGGTAAACAACTCCTGTAAGGATGTATCTCCGTCTAATGGCATAAGAGGACAATTATCATGTTCAGCTGGATGCCATTAAGGCATCTGAATTTAGTATGTGTAACAAAGGGAAGAAACTTTATGAAAATTTGACATATAGCTATGAGATAATGTCTTGATGGGCTTTTGATTTCTCATTACTGATTCATCATTAATCTGAAACTGCCCATCTAATTTACATTTCAGTTTTTAGATGTTCATTTAGTATTTTTTTATGAAATTTCTATATGCTGGTTAACTGGAAATAACTGTTGGTATACAGATGTTTAATCCAGAAGGACACAACAACTGTTCAGTGAACAGCATTTAACATCTAAAGAGGCAAAAATCTCCCTCAGGGGGTAGTAGAGACTTGAGTTGAGACTATGAACCGAGCAGTAGGAGAGGGAATACTTGATTTGCATTTGCAAGTTGGCTAGAAGCAGGGCTCCTAAAATAACAACAGTGCTGCTCTGTAACCACTAGATGTGTAAATAAGCAACTGTCTACTGATAAGTTTGGTATAGCAACTTAAAATGGGTTGACATGTGAATGTTCTGTTCGCAGTTTGTTTTCTGCTGCCTTCAAGATGCCAAAGTAGAGCTGTTGTTACAGGTTTTAAGGGGGGGGGGGACAGACAGCTTCAAAAACAGTTTACTGCACTTGGATATCTCAGTGCATGATAAGACAGTTAAAACCAAAGCAATACGAATAAACAACATGATATGTTAGCTGACAGCCAAACATTAAAATTAAAGTTGAGAGTTTGCTGAGTACAGTTATTGCACATCTGAAAAGTCGTACACCAAAATGACAAATGCAATAATACACTAATTGGTTATCATTCATCAAGGATAATTCTTATTAATCTGCATATTACATTAAAAACCTATAGAACTGTGCCACTTGTAGGACCCTTTGTAGTCCCTGGTCTATTGTGTTTTCCTACAGAGACTATTAGATGTTCCCTTTCTTTACAAGAGCAGGTGGTTGTCTCACTTTTTCCTTGTGGTTGTTTTCTATCTTTTCAAAGTTTTTATTGGCATGCTAGCAAGGCTAGCATGTCTAAAACAAAAATATAAAGGTGCAGTTCAGTGTCAATAGGAAGATATGAAGAAACATAATTATAATGAAACACAAAATAAAATGCAAGTTGAGAAAAGAGAAGAAAATAAAAAAAACAAGGCCATTGCACTTAAATAGCCACCACAGCTGTGCTTCGAGATGATTCTTGTACATGTCCACAAGCTTCCTGCATGTCTCTTGTGGGATGTGGCCCACTCTTCCTTTGCAAAAGCCTAAAGGTGGCTCAGGTTGGTCGGTCTCCTGGCCATCACTCTTGTTTTCAAGTTGTGTCACAAGTTCTCGATAGTATTTAAGTCAGGACTCTGATTTGGCCATAGGACTTTGACATCAGTGTCCTTAAACCATTTCTTCACTATCTTGGCAATATGCTTGGGATCAATGACCTTCTGGTGCTTCCAGTATTTGCCGAGCTGGAGTTTCTCAGCACATTCCTTCACATTTTCAAGATCTTGATGCAATCCTCTTTTTTCATTGTTCCTCTGATCTGAACAAGGTTTCTTCTGCCACTGGGAGAGAAGCATCCCCATAGCATTATGCTTCCACCACCATGTTTGACAGTGGGCACAGTGTTCTTTGGTTTGTGTGCTTCTCCTTTCCTCCTCCAGACATATTGAGCATCCATATGACCAAAAACTCCAACTTTGTCTCATTAAACCACAAGATGATTGACCAAAAGCTGGTATCTTGCCTCATATGACCTCTAGTAAAGGCCACACGTGCCTCCAGATGTTTCTTCCTGAGCAGCAGCATTTTCTGAGGCCTGCGTCCATGGAGTCCTCCTCTGTACAGGAATGTTTCAACAGTGGACTGAGACAATTTCATCCCTGTTTGGTCTAAATTTTCAACAACAGCCTTGACTGATTTGTGGTCCTGGAATTGTTGTTGACCTCTCTGCATATTTTACTGACAAGTTTGGAGTTAACTGTACTCTTTCTACAACGCCTCCTGAGGTTTTTAACAGTATTAAACCTTTTGTGCTTGTTGATAATGCTCTGAATGGTTGACAAAGGGACATCAAACTGCTTTGAAATGGCCTTATAACCCTTTCCTTTATTGTGGGCATCAACAAGACATTGACGGAGGCCCTCACTGAGCTCCTTCTTCATGGTCATTATTATCATCAGCTGAAAATGACCAGAACACTTTTTTTCTATTTATACTCCTCAGCAAAGATGCAATTTCTAATCATCATTTAACATTTTGTCAACAAAAAGGTATTTAGTCCTTTGAAACATCTCGCTGTCAAGAGAATATTTTGTTTGGGATATTGGCTCAGGAAACCTGGAGCTTTGAATTCCAGCATACTTTTGAACATGTCATTTTTTGGAAAAGCCTTTAATAAAACAGCCCTGAAATTGAATATTTCTTTAATAGTGTGTTGTAATAATTCTTTCACCGACATTCTGTCACATGTATCTTACAAATAAACTTGAAAAAAAAAATAAAAAAATTAACAGGGGTATGAATAATTTTGAGGATGAGTATATATATATATAAATAAATATATATAAATA
>JAVQJG010225364.1:0-22377 GCA_036024015.1 Craterocephalus amniculus
GCTACAATAATTCCAATAATCATTACGTGTACTTACTGGGAAGGCTGTATTTGTTTTGGTAAGATGTAAAAAAAATTCTAAAATATTTAAGAAGCTATATTATAACCCATGTAATTCTATTTTATCATAAATATAAATTTTAATCTAAGATGTTCATTAATATTCTATACTGTAATCATTCATAATTTATATAAAATGTTCTTTATCGAGTGCTAAATTATAATTGTATTTTTAAATGTTAGATAATGTTCTAAACTAATATTTATTTCAAAGTATTCACTTATTTTTTATATATACCACCAGTCTATCTTTTACTCTTTTTATTACCTGACTATTTTTGATCACTTCGTTCCCCTTTGGTTTTCTCAATAAAAAAGTTTTTTTTGAAAAACGTAACAACAGAATATGATTCTTGCTATACACCTCAATGATGATTGGGATTTGGAGGGTTAAATAGTTTGGTTTATTTGTTAAAATAAAACATGTTGTAATAGTTATGTGGAACAACACAGACTGTGGCCAAGGAGTTTAAAACTTTGTGGCTCATGATAGTGTCATGGCATCCTCAGAGGCAGAGTTATGCCGTCTACACTGAATCCTGTCCATTGGTGGTGGTTGGTTACCGATACTACACCCATGTTTAAAGACTATGAGGCCCACTAGAGTTTAACAAGGGTGTTTATTACAGACGTTGGGTAATGCAACACAGATTTACCAGGGATGTCTGGAGAGAAGAGCCGAAGTCTTCCCTGCCGCTGGCTCAAAGGCTCTCCTAGCTCCACCTACTCAGTCACTCCGATGACCACTCCTCAACCGGTTATTTTCCACAACAATAGTATATTTTTGTAGACATGTATTTTTAACTGAGAACTGTTTCCATTAGTGGGTGGGGGCTAAATTTAAAAAAAAGCAAAGATTGACCTTAAAAAGAAAAATGACTGAGAAAGATTTGTGAGATAACTTGAACAACAGATTCTCACATGAGGATTTTGGGGGCTTACTCAAACTTGAAAACAAAACATACTGGAGAATTTTCCTGCCTTTCTTGTGACACTGCAACATACAGTATTTTTCCACAGAGAATATATCTTAAAATAATTTTCTTATTTTGGTTCAGATTAAATGCTGATGGATTTCTAGTCTCATATTTGTCACGGATAATATTGCTGTTAACATAACTCCGATGAGCCCTTGTCTTCTCTTTTAGTGTACCCCTTAAGCCAAACAATATTCCTTATTGAAAATGTCCACTTCTTTGATGATATTCTATATTTGCTCTGCACTGAATTGTAACAGATCAATAATGTGAATTTTTGTATGTTTGCAGTGATTAACAACAAAAGGAAAAAGAAAACATACATGCTTTTCTCTAAGGCACTTTTCCTCTCCTCCTCGGTGTCAGCTGCAGCTGACCATTGGCTCGAGGTGTCGTCCATCAAGACAGAACCGCTGTCATCTGGCAGAACACTGGTGGACTGAGTGTCCTGAGGAGGCAAAGAGACAAGCAGAGAAATTGTTTATCAAAGGTCCAGTAATGGGGATCATGCCAGGAATAAAGTCAACAAAGAGAGATAAAGCGCAGGAGAGCAATGGTAATGATGCAGGTTGCCAAGGTGACCAGCGGGAGCAGGCAGGCTTAAGGAACAGAGATTGTGAGATTAAACGATCGGATTTAAGATTGCTGCTGTTAATGACCAAGACTGCGCTACTCTAATAATAGATGGAGTTAAAAATATATATATTTAGAAAGAGCAGGTGGCTGCAAAGTTGTACGCGATGACAAAACTGTGGAAGATCTCAGTAAAGTTGAGGATTCAGTGTAGGGAACATAACCACTGTGCCAATCAAACGGAGTCACATTATATTTCAACACATTGTTTAGCCAATAACAGATCAAGTATATATTCAAATGCATCACATCACACATCTCTTGTGGCTTTAATATCTTTACTACACCTCCAACAGGATCAGCATCTCTAGTAGCCTGTGAGGCTTCATCATACAGGATAAACCCAAGGTTACTGCAACCTAATCAATTGTGTTCTTGAGCTGTATACATGACCTCCTTTTCTTGCTTTTTCCTGGAATTGATATCATTTCCTGTGTGGGGCTCCTGGGCAAATATAGAGTCATTGTGCACCCTGAAGCAAAGCCTTCAAAAACAATCATGACTTAACTGATGGAGTCAAATTTCGTATGTAACCACAACCCTCACTGTGTTTCCATGACCAAGAATTCTTTATGTAGCCTAAACGAAGCCCTTATATATAGAAAAAGTCAAACCATAGTGTCCATGAAATTGTGTCAACTTCTAAAGTTGATCCCTTTGATTGAGCCACTTGTGTTTTAACTTTCTCCTGACTACGTTGACTATAGAGGCATATGTCTGTCCCAGTCCCAGTCAGGCAGAAACTCCCCACCTTAAACACATACACAGACTTGCACACATCATAGACACACACCTAATCCGTCTAACTCCCAAAGCAGACGGCTGCCTTGTGGAGACATAAATAGATGAGTGGATAGATACACATACAAGCTCAAGGAAAGAGAGAAAGGAGTTTCTTCTTTTCTCTCTGGTCTAGTTCAACTTGTTCACCGGCCATCTCTTTTAAAAAAAACTTGTTAAGCATCTACAAGGAACCAGGTTTCTGTTCTGTCACAGCAAATGCAAAAGACAAAGCAAAGAAGGGACACTGGTGAGTCTGGAAAGATGAAGAGGCTCCATGACAACCATTGTTTCCCCAACTCGTCTTGCCCTGCTACGAGTGCTCCAGCTGACAGGTCTCCCTGGCTCCCTGATCATTTCCAGATGTGCTGTGGCGAAGCCCACAGGGAAAAATTCTCCCTCTGTTGTAAGTTCAGCAATCATCCTGATAAAATAGTCATTACTTAGCATGAAAAGATGTTGCCTTGATGTACCCTAAAGAGTGTATTTGGGCTGTAATTGATGTAAAGTTATTTATTACATGAATCTCACTTGAATATTTTGTCAATGACAAAAACTTACTTTGGCTTATTTAATTAACTTACAATCAAGATAATTGTAGAACCACTCAGGTTAGTGGAAAGTCAATTTAAAAGATTCAAGATGTGCAAAGAACCACAAAGACTCCCAGGAAATTCACATAATCACATAAATTCTATTGGATATGATATATATTTGGTAAAATGTGATGTTCTTACAGTAACTACAATTGTTTTTTCAGCAATGAAATATGTCAGATTGTCCTGTAGTTTTTTGATTGGATGATGTGGTGCATTTTTTTCACCAATAGGAAAGGTGTTGTTTGGGTTTTATTCTTGCTTGTAAATGCTTTCCGCAGAATCTGACATGTTTACTGTTTATTTCGGCACCAAACTAACACCAAATGTGATGCTTGTTTCCATGGAAAAGTATGTAGCACAGTTTTTAAATCATAAATCTGGTTTTACATTATATTTATCAACACAATTTAAAAACATGTATATATATTGAAGTCTGCTCTGTCAACAGAAGTTGGACTGGAGACTGAGTTGTAGGGCTGGACGGACCAATCCAAATAACGATAATATTGTACCAAGGAGAGTATCAGTATCATTTAACATCAGCATGTTAAGAGTTTGGTTGGTCTTTTTTTTGCAGTTTCTCTGCTATACTTTGCTGTACATGAGAGCCGACCAATAGCAGGATTTTTTTTGTTTGTTTGGTTGTTTTTGTTTTTTTAATTGCATTGTTGACTTTTCTTTCTCAAATAATTGTTTGTAATAAGAGGTAATAATAAAGTTATTTTATGATTTCATTACATTGTTGTTGTTTTATATTATGTACAAACAAAAAAGGTTTTACCATTTGACCATATGATCATTAATAATTAAAGGCTAAGTAATTTAATGTTTCTGAAGTGTCAAGCAAAATGTATCAGCAAAAAGTTTCCAGCAGCCCTAGGAGGTCAAAAGAAAATAAATGATTACTTTATATGAAAATTTTTAGATTAAACTAAATTAGTTATCTACATTGAGTCAACGCAAACATATTTTATTTTTCAGGTTGACATTGTTAATCTATCTTTAGTGTGGTTACATGTCTCCCTAACTCTACTGTTATCATCTTTGCCTCTGTGGTACCGTCCCATATGTGGTAGTCATCAATGTTATGGACACTGATGCTGATTATTGTGCTTTCTGCTGATAACAGTCTGCATGGTCTTTCTTATCTCTGGCACAGACATTGGCTTTTTCCCAACAGCAGCTGAAATGTTAACTCATCTGACTATCAAACATGTGTCTGTTGTCTTTGTAGTCACATGTGAACGATTGATAAATGGATTCTTTTCTTTCTTTTTTTTTGTAAAACTGTTTCAAGTAACATTTCTGGATGGATTGATGGACCGTATTTAGTAAAAGCAGTTTTCTAGTTTTCACTTTCTCCTGAAATTTTGTCTAGACAATTAAAGTTTGCTTCTATCCACCATTAAAAAGGAGAAACATTTTTAACAGACTCATAATTCTCTGTTAGACTCAAAGTTGGGAGCCACGGCTCAGTTCAAACATCGTAGCCAGAATTTATTATCAGTGAGGAGGAAATAGATTAATCAAAGAGGAAATCTATCCTTATGCATCCAAGCACAAATCAAAGGTATTCAGCTACAGGAAAACAGAGTCCTGTGATATCTGAAGTAAAGAAAAATCCCTCTGCATGACTTTGAAGAGACCTCATAAAAACAGCACCTCTCAGTACTTTTAGCCATGTATTTTCCCATTTGGCTGAATGATCTTCAGACGGTGACTCAACATGACAGAAAGTACAAACTGTTCTGCAGAAGGAAAAAAAAACAATAAAAAATAGTACAGACCTGCTTGCTTTTGACACCACTGTTTTCCCAGCCACTGAGATTCTGACATATTTCCGTTATTTTACACATCATGATGCACTGTGGCGTGAGGGAACAAACAACAACGCATGTGACACAACACCTGCTGGCCAGGTTGGGGTAGATGACCAAAACCAGAAAATGAAAGAACCGACCCACACAATGAATTGCTCTGCCTCTCTTCCCCTGTGTAATTTTAGCTCTGCCTCCGAAGGCTAGCAGTAAAAACTCCAGAGCACTGACCTCATCCCTTTGATGCGATCACATTAATGCCTTTCAATGTGCTGTTTAGACTGAAACCGGAATTTAAAGTGCTCAGGTGTTTATTCACCAGCACGAGAGACTCCACAGCGCCCGGACATCGCCGGTCCAAACTAATAGGGCTCGTGCGCTGCTGATTTATGCAATATTTCAGCTTTTCGAGCAACACCCAGCTTCTGGCAACTCCCATTTCAGAGCAAAAAAAGCACTCGACAAACACCCAACTTGAGACATTTTTCCTCTGGAGCAACTGACTGCAAGAGTTTGATGGAGTAATGAAAACATACGTGATCACACAGCCATCTTTCATCACATCTGCCATTTCGTGCTGTTTCCTATTTATCTCCCGGCATGTGCTTTTGTGAGATGTTTAGTGTGACTCATGCATCACCCAGGTCACTGTTAAACTCTGTTTTCTGGTCCGCTGGGAATCACTCTGCATTATGAGAAGGCTGTATTTATTTATTTAGACTCCCTCGGTGAATTGATAGTAGCGCTGGCCGTGTGTATAAACAGAATGTGTCGTAGAACGGTGCCACCTTCCTCGCATGCTTTGGTGCATTTATTCAGCCTGATCACTGAGCTCCTCAGGCAGTGAGTTAGCCACTTCTGCATGTGGAAGGAAGGCCAGAGAGGCAAAGAGCACTGATGTGACCTTCCCACCAGGCTGGTTCCTCACTGAGAGCATTACTGCTACCCCTCTCAAAGACCTGCTGCGATTAACTGTCAACTTAAATAAATGAACGGTGGATTTAGCTGACATAGTGTGAATTGCATCTCAGCTACTGTAGAAAATAGAATATTTAGTATTTAAGCCGGTAACAGTATGTAATTTTTGTGTGATAGAAATCATGCTTGATAACAGACAAAGTGGTCAAATTTGAATGGTAGTTTTATGATATTTAATTCTGACAGACCTGGGTATCTGGAAGTGATGTGCAGCCGATCAGCGAGGCAGTTATGAAGCTGGGTGGCTGTAGAGAGGCTGGCGACAGGTCCTCAGGGCTTGCAAGGCCATCTTTCCACTCCTAAAGAACACACACACACAAAGACATGGTAATGTCTGTAGCATGATCTCGCATCAGAAACATGGGTAGAAAATAAAACAGGAAAGCACATGCGTCACAAAACACTGAAATGTGAGATATATTGTGAGCTGATCAGGCAGCAGAAATGCTATTAGGGTCTGCGCCAACAGACATGATACTTCAAACATCAACCCTGCACCTCCTGAGCCGCCTAAAGTAAACAAATCATGAGTGTTAAGGATGTCGGCTGTAATTTGTGTTTATTCAGGGCAGAAATTTTACATGTTTACTTCAGAACCAGTTCATATAAAAGCCTTGTCAGAAGATGATGTGAGTATAATTTTGGTCTTGAAGTTTACTTTTGAGGCGGTGCCTTTCAAACGTGCAAAACACAACTTGCACCACAATGCCAGCTTTCAAAGTGTTGTCGGACAGTTCATGCAAACAAGAAAAAAACAACATCCTTGTTACAAGTTTGACGGCTGTTTCGTACCAGTTCTCTGTGGGTGACAGGTAAAATGGTGAAAGTCTCGTCGGGCCTCGGGAGGCTGCCAAGATCTAGGCTTTGGCTGTGGGACGGAAGAGGTGGAGGCTTTCCTTCCAGCTTTCGGACCTGGCGCTCTCCTTTGGAAGCTGATCCGGCGCTGAGTTTGCGGACAGGGTTGGTGAGCCACTTCTTCAGGGTGCTCACCGAGCGCTTAGAGCCGGGAGAGCTGGGGGCTGAGCTGCCTGATGGCTGCGGGGGCAGTGACGCCACAGAGGTGGAGATACTGCCTTCGCTGCCTGCTGCCGAGTACGAGTCTGGAGAAATGATACAGAGAGAGAAATCAATATAAAAAAATAAAAAAAAAGTAGGCAACCTCCAGATAAGGATTAACTGCGTCACAGGGCAGAGTGCACTCTCTGTTCAGACTTGAGTTAATCAATGAATTAGTGCTAAACTAAAAGTGCAAAAAGAGTAAAACAGGGGAGAATGCAGTTCTGTGAGGGGAGACGTAAAACTAGAAACAGAAGACAACTCAAAAGGGAAGGAGCCAAGATAGAAATCAAAACAAAGAGTGCATATATGAGCAGGCTTCCTATTCAAACACAGCTGTGCAGCCGCACCATAAAAGTCATACTGTTCTGTTTATGTCAAGCAGATGGATTTTTTTTCATTATACTGAGCTGCACATCTGTGGCTTCATCACATGGCCACACCGATGCAAAAAAAAAAAGGACAGCAGACGTTTGCTATGAGAAATACTCCAGAGCACTTGTAGCCTGTCTGCTGCACAGTGATGTCAAGAGGACATGGGAAGTGAGCTGGAGGTTTGGCCAGGACCGGACATCCATTTTAAACCTTTTTTAGAGGGGGAGATCCTTGCCTCAGACTGTTTATTTTTTCTGTATTGTCCTCAATACCAGTCCTGCTTCGTCCCCCTAACCTGCTGCCCTTTCCCTCAGCTCTCCTCGGTTCTGAGATTTTCTTCTATACTGTTTATCTGGAGAGTTTGATCTGTTCCGTCACAGTGCAGTTCTGTTTGCCGCCCATCCTTGCACCTTACACCTCTGACCCTTAATCAGCACACACCTCCAGCTGGTGAACCAAGATGATGGAGGAATGTGATTACTTGCCTTTAGTTTTCCACAAGAAATACATATTTTTCACACATATGTTTTTAAAAAAAGATGATACAGGGTTCATTATGTTGGCCACAGACGGAGATTGCATCACATCTCTTAGCAGTAAGACCATGTAAGTAAAAGTCAATATTAAAATACACCTCAAGGTACATAGCAAAAAAAGAAGAGCATTTCCAACCCACACATATTTCATTTATCTATCTGAGAAAGGAAATCATAGCCTCAGTGCTTATCAGTGAAAACGAGCTCTGTTCTCTCCGGGGTATGAGGCTAACGGCATTTTCCTAACATCTCATACATGCCAGTGCATTTACGTTGAACTGATCATTTGTGCTTTCAAGATGCAAACCATCTGGTGTATTTTCATAACAGAAGCCGCTATTTCCCTTCATTTTACCCTGACTTGTCTCACAAGCATTTTCATATCACATGTGCCCTCTGGAGGTAACCAGTAACTCCATACTTCCCTCTGCAAATCCCAAATTCCCCTGTAAGATTGGGAACTGTTAGGGAATCTGAGCCAGTAAGAATGGCAAGCTGAGTAGGGGAGAAAGACATAGAACAGGGCTGAGTATGAAGAGGAGAAACAGAGAGAAAAGCATCTGAAAGCTGATGCATTTAGGGAAAAAGCAAAGCATGCACCATCTGTGAAGGTTGCCACAAAAAGAGAGGACAGGAAGTGAAAATGATAGTGACAATAATGCTGAGCGACCTCCCAACCCCAGGTTCTCTGACCTCTGACAAGGGTTTTCCACAGTTTCCTGCTCAGTTTAAAACTTAAAGGGGAAGTGTGGTATTTTTCAACCCTATTTTCCAGCATGAAATATGATCATTTACTCACCCAGACAGTTTTGGTGTAACTCAAACTCCTTCGGGAGATATTTAGATCCAATCGCGATCAGCATATATCCAATAGGTCTAGGTTGCAAAATACCAAGCTTCCCCTTTAAGGCTGTTTAAAGTACTCAAATACAGCCAGTTCCACTATTTCTAATTCTCCAGAAATCAGCAGATAAAATAAAAAGAAAGAAAAGGCACTCCCAGTGTTGAAGGCAATTAAAGTGAGTGTAACAGAATTTTATAATAAGAAGCTGCCTCAAAGTGATGCAGTGGCTATGTCAACTCTATAGATTCATAATTCACAGAGCATGCATGATTTGCTGATTTCATAATTACATCTTTTACCATGGCAACACCACATTTAGTTGTACATGCAGTACGGATAGGTTTCTCTGTTGACCCTGGAAAGTTTCATCTTCGAATGCTCAACACAAGCCATCAGTAACATCTAAATCTTTTTAGCAGGGAGAAAACTGACACAAAAAGGGGGATGATGAGTGTCCCTTGGGAGAAACCTGCCTCCGCTCTGCCCACAGGTTGCCAGATAAGTGGCATTGATACTGTTAAACACCCACAAAGAGGGAATTGGGAAAAATAAAAAATCCCACTCTCTCCCTGTTTTGCTGCATGCCGATAGTGTGCGATGATATTCATCTCCATGATGTCGCAGCTTAGATTACCCCTAACTGATTTTGTTAATGCAACTTGACTGTTGTTTATCTGCTTAGGATAATTAACAGTTGAAGGCTCGCGGTGACGGGTATGTATCAAGCTGGCCCAGTCCGTGGTGATTTATTAATGCTGGACTTTCACCAGTCGCCCGCTCGCTGTCTGAAAAGCTCTGCGCCTGCTGGGGTGGGAGGCTCATCCAAAAGTGCTGAAATGTGTAACTTTAGAGCCAAAGTGAGTATCTGCTCTAAAGTAGTTCCAGATTTTCTCCTGATGTTGTTCACTCAACTGATATCTGATCGTATCATTAGGGTAACTTAGAGAGTCTGATCCCTTTTGCAGTATTCGCATTAGTGCAGTACTGCACTATTTGTTATTATAACCATCATTTTTTGTCTTGCAGTAGATCAAGTCTGGCTCCACCACCAATTTATGCCGGGGCTCCAAATGAACATTTTTAGTAAGCAGTTTTGTAAGAGTCTACAGAAATGTGTAAGAACTGTCCATCTCCATTTCTTAGAGCCTGAATTCATCAGAAATCTCGATTTTTGTCAATTTAGAACTTTAAATGGAATTACTTCAATCTACTTCACTGAAGGAAAAATAACTTCATTACTTACAAGGAAGGCAATATTATATGTGATGCATGAAAACTGACTGCAGCAACAAATCCCATTAAACTATATTACAATGATTTCTGACTCATTTTCTGAAGATCTAACAGATTAATCCATTAATCACAGAGCACTACACCCTCAATGTCCACCTTTTTAATGATGTTCAGTGGAAAGTAGATAAGTTAAAAAGTTTATTTCAATAATGTAGTGATGGTCTGTATATCATGCATTTAATGTGTTAAGGGAAAATAATTGATGCTACATTCTCAGAAAAGTTTTGGACATCACTGAATGTAACATCGCTCTTTTTTACTTTTTTTTATTGAAACAAAACTATAGAGAAATAAGAGCAAGTCAGATTGCTGATGTTGTTTGGGTAAACGATTTCCATAAATATGCTTTGACTGACAGAAAAAAAAGTCTCATCCAACTTCTTTTTATTGATCAGCTGATGAGTGAGTGCTGCTGAGCCAACAAATCAGGCTAAAAGCGTCGACTGTAATGGAGCAAACTTGTTCCCAGCCCTTCCACCGAGGAGCTCTTTATCAATCTTAGGGCCTCAGAGGACCACAGGCAATTTAGGCATTGCTGCGCTCCACCAATAAACACAAAGACGCAGACACACAGGTTCCCATAAACACAAACTGCACAGGCATATTTTTCCACAGATGGACTCCGTTCACCTGAGATGCTAGTTTCTATCAGAGTCTGTCTGTCTGTCACATTCCACATGCAGCACATTAGAGATGAGCATCCTGCTGGTTACCTCAGCAGCAAACCTGTCAAATGTCCAGCTGAGTCTTAGAGAGAGCTGCCAGTCAATGTCAGCGCCTCCCAGATCCCAACTCCAGGGGAGCGGAATGATCAACACACAGGTCCTTCTGCACGGCTGCTAAAAACTCTGAGCGTAACAACATGCTTACCTCTCAAATCTGTTCGATCTCTCTCATTCTCTGCAGACTGGACAGTGCTGCTAGATTACATTTCACCCACTCAGAGCAAATGGACCCACTTCTCATCAACCAGCAGCACACGGGGCTGCACTCACATGTGCAAACTGAAAGATCTCAGACGCTGTGAGGCACTTATAGGGGTCCTAAGCATTTGGCCGGAGATCTTTTAGCTTTTCATATAACTCGAGGTGTTTTATAATATGTAACACTTGAAATCTTTTACCTTCATATCTCTGACCCTTTAAAAGTTTTCTGTTTTCATTATATCCCATCCTATTAGCCCTCGGACGGTTTGTGTGTGTGTATCTTATTTGTGCTGCTACTGATTTATGAAACCTAGCACTTTTTCTCCAGCCTTCCCTTCACCTCCATCTGCCACCCAATTTGCTCTCTCTCCCCCCTGTATCTCTGTGCACTGCAGCATTTTTCATGTCGCAGCAGGGTCCTGCCCTGGGATCAGGACACACAGCTCCCTGCTCTGATGCCATGCCCTCCTCTGCTCTCCCACAAAGCTGCTGAGAACAGCAAAAGTTGGACATAGAAAACCAGCTGGCAGAGAAAACACTGACATGGGAGGAAAGGGGAAAGTATTTAGAAAATCTCCTCCCATAACCATCCTTCCCAATTTGGAAGCGAGGTTTTGAATAACTCAACGTGGATCCCTGGAAATAATCTGAAACTATCAAGCCCAAGCATCTGATATGTGTATTTACTGTGTGTGGCAGAAAGAAGGCGAAAGAAGGCGAACCAGCAAGACTGACTGAGAGCAGGGATTCTTTCTTCTTGAAGTAAGATGTAAATAAAAAAGGTTTCGAAGGCAGCACACATGCTACTGTGACAGAAAAAGAAAGGGTAAAATGGGTAACTGTAATTTCTGATTAATGTAGAAGAAACACATAATCATGGGTGCAAAAAGTATTTCTGCCCTTGTGTGTGCCATGTGTTTGTGTGCTCGGTGTCCACAAAGTCACACACTGTAGTCAGACAACTGAGCAGTGGTTTCCTGTCCTCCTGCTGACCTACTTTCTGCAGACGCACACATACACTCCGCTGGGCTTCCAGGAGCACAGGAGGAAATACGTGGTAGACACATCAAGCGACACACAAACAAGCCATTAGGATCGGTTTCCTGCTGTCAGCACTCACAGGCAAAATCTCCAGCATATTTTTCATCAGTGCACAGCAGCAAAGTACTGATAGTCACCAGATAAATTAGCCGAAAAGATGATGCTGGCATTAATCCCGTTGTCACTGGAATGATGCAAAAGAGTGATTCAGATATTTTTCCTGATGAGAGCTTATGTAACGACAGATTCACCTAAACCATTACAAGTGTTGCTGCCACTAAGCATCAACATTTGTTCAGCAGAGGAGCAGAAATACATTTTTAATTGGGGAAGGTTTTGTATTTACATCTCTGACGGTGATTCCTGTGGAAATACTGCTGCCTTCCTGCAGCACTGCGGTTCATATCTGAGCAAGTTTGTCATTAAAAACAAGAAGAGGAGGATGCACAACGGAAAACGAGGCATCTTACAATAATTGCTTCAGCTTCTAACAAGCAAAGAACTTACGGTAAGTTCATCCAAGTTTAGCATTCAAGTTGACAAAATACTTTATACCAATATGTTAAACATAGACCCCCATTTTTTATTTTATAGTCGTTTTTGTTTTTTACAGTCTCCCCACAGGCACTGCTTTTCCTCAGGCTCGTTGCAGTGAGACACTGGAACCATGTCTGTGGTTACTTGGCCTGACAGCTCCAGACATTCCTCTAGAACCATTGACAGAGTTCCCGGCAACATCTGCCTTCAGTCATTAGTAAGCTCTGAGGAACCAAACCCACACATTTCATCCTTTTCAGTGTGAAAAGAATGAGCCTGTGATAGATCTGCATGCATCGACTACATGGAGATGATAAGGAATACTATAATTAGTCAGCTTTATGAATTGATTTCATCATAGGAAAACAAAATGTAGTGCAAATCCTAAAATATTAAAACAGACGTCACTAAAACCTTTATATGTGAAATGATTGAATACTATTCAGTATAATTATAGTTTACTCTATCATCAAATTAATTAAAATTGTACATTATGCTGGTGTGTATATTATTAATAATCAAAGTATTTTAATGCATGATGAATAGTAATTATACATTCATATATGTATGGTTAGATATGGCAGCATTTTTATGTTGATCTCATTTCTTTTTTTATTGATTTGGTGTTGCCAGCTCAAATTTTTAAAAGTTTTAATACTTCTCAGAACAAAACCCACTTAGTGAGACCAAGGTTTTACTTTACAAAGTTAAGCATAAACTTTGTATGTTAGGTCTTCTGCCTTCACCAAATTTTTACAAAATCCACAGAATCTGGATTTAGAAAAAAACTGTGAGCTGATGAGGAACCCGCATGACTTCGCAGAACACTGACTTTGTGTGAGTTTTTCTAAGTGTATAAATCTCTGTGCGCCTAATGATCACCGTTTTCCTCTTTAGCAACAGACAGCACACACATGGGTTGGTCATCGCTGTGATTAACTGGCAAGACGCACACAGTGAAAGAAAGAAAGCAGAAGAAAGGCCAGCTCACATTTGTGTTTAGGGATAAACAAGGCTGCCATTACGTCTGAGGTGGCTGAGAGCACACAGCATATTGAAAGCGACTGTGATTTTGCATGGCAGCTGTGGCGGTGCCAGTAAGGAGGCCAGCAAGCAGAACTGGATCAGCATGGATGCGAATCCTCTGGTACTCTCAACTCTGGGCTGTCCAGCCGCTACAGCCGGGCTGCGTAGACAATCACAGCTTATTACGGTAAGAATTACAAAAACCATAGAGTGAGACGAGAAGTCGTATCTCTCTCTATGATCTGCTGTGGAGTTTTTGGCCTGCAGACATAAATATGTGCTGGTATGATGATTCTCAGTCAGACTTAATGGTCTTTCCAGACAGATTCTCCTTCCTTTCTGTGGCTTTACCTTTCTCCCCTTTTCCCATTGCTATAGCAACTAAACCCAGAAGAAGAGAGAGTGAGGGACAGCCAGCCAAGAGATTAGCTATCAGAGAAATCAACCTACACATGTGGGCACGTTTGTTTTACACATAGCAACACATACATGCTTCTCTGTGGCACACTTAACATAGATTTGCATGAAAAACATCCTGCTTTGTTATTATTTGTAAAACAATGCCATGAACATAAAGGATGCCTTTGAAAAGCGGATTCTAGATTTAAGAAAATCATCTGCACCTGTACGGCTTTGTTTGGTTGTTTTTTTTTTTATCAAATCCTTTTCATATGTACATTTATATGACATCTTATGAATACACAAAATCTCTTCAGGTGTTACAGGGGGACCCAGGGCTTCGCTCCACTTGTTTTTCCTAATGCAAAACCATTAACTAAACAGTTTTATCCATTTTAAGAGTTTTCCGTTCTGTTTAAATCAATCTGATTGAATTATTACAGTTAAACAAACGAATGAGGCTTTAAAGGCTGTTTCATGCTCATTCTGCACTAAACCGCCTTGTTAGCAAAACATTCGCTGACAGCATGTTTCTATCAATTTATCAACAGGTGGTATTTAATAGTTGTCAGCAGATACAAAATAACAAAAGCTGGGAACAATTTGAGGAGACATTTAACATGTGTTATATGGTGGAAAACAAAGGCAGAAATACACCCCGAATACACCCCTCCCTGACTGATCCAAACCAGGGACAGTTGTGTATTATGTCTCATCAAATGATCCACCAAAGCAGCGTTTTAGCCTTAACTGTTTGCTGCAATGGCCCAGCTGCAGGCTATCTGCAAAGTGAAAGATGGTGTCTATGGCAACAATCAATGGTACCTGCAGATAAGAGAGAATCACTGTGTCATCTGCTGACAAAGAGGAGGAAAACGGGTCAATTTATGGTTTGCTGACAACAAGATGAGTGGGCAGGGACACATGGAAAAGTTTCTGAAAGACCGCAGGGACCCCATGGAAATGCTTTCTTCACTGTTTTGTTTTTGGTATCATTACTGAATTTCCCATCAAAAATCATATTATGTTCCTTTTCCATTATTCAACAACACAGAAGGTTTTCAGTAGAGAGAACGCAGCCAAACAGCTACGGCACACATTACAGAACACAATGTGATTTACTAATACCTCAGTTTCTCTGAACACTGTTGTGAAACTGAACTGAACTGGCCATGAACTTGTATCACAATTCTGTAGTCACAAAGAGACAAACACGGAGAAGAATTCAGGGCAGAAGTCAGCACATAGTCAATGCAATATATTGATTTTTTATCAAAGCAACCTAAGGCTTTAGCGTTGTCTTTAACAAAAGTTCCAAGGGTAACATTACTTCATCTATAACTGTGGTTAGGGACAAAGTCATCTTTGGAAGGCTATTTTCACATGATCATATAACATGACAGCGTCCTGCTCTGCTTCTGTTCGCTCTAGTCAAAGCCGTAGTAACAACAAATGGCTCTTACTATTGGCATTTCCCATTATTTGCTATCCTTTGTGGACTGTTTTGGAAAACCTCTCTGTGAGGCCTCTATCAAGTATTCCCAGAGGAGAACTGCAAAAGACAGCAGCCAAAATCTGAAATCCTCTCTTTACTACCAGCTAGACAATCACTTAAAATGAAAGTTGCAGTCAAGCTGCAGCTGAGACTTACATTAATGGTGATACAGCGTCGCTGGTTAAAGAAAGCGAACAATCTTTTTTTTTTCCCAAGATTTTCATTTACAAGCCATTATTGCAACATCCGAATCTGGATTTTGATAGAACATGTGGAGTGTGTAAAACACCTTAATAACTGAGCAGTGGTACATAAAGAACAAATGTCATGGACATCCCAAAAGGCTGCGAACATAAAAAGAGCCATATGGGCTGAAAGTGGGGGTAGAATCGCAGGGGGAAGTGGCTCCTCTCCCCCTCCGCGCTGTTGGAGAATTCTTTCTAAACAAGGTATGGAATGCACTCCTGTGTTTCATAATTTGTTCCCTCATTTTTCTCCTCTGCACGTTTACAAACAGAGTTCTGAGGAAAAGGAAAAAAGAGAGCAAAAGAGTGTGGGACGCAGCGAGCGGCCGACGTGGTTGGAAGCCCTGGAAATATGTTAGTGCGAGACCATTAAGCGGAGCAAAAAAAGAAATCAAGGAGATGATGAAAATAGTGAAAAGGGGAAAAAGACATGATTAATAATGGGCTGGCTGGCTGTGTGCTGAACAGACTGAAAAAGAGAGAGCAGGGAGACGAGGAGGAGGGGGGACAGGAGGAAGAAAAAGAGAAAACAAGAATGCCCCGGGACTGATCTTAATGCTCCACTTGGTGTTCACATTCCAATATTCAGACTTCTCCATCCAACTGGGAGACTGGGAGCAGTGGGTTCTGCTCTTTCTTTACCCAGACTCCATCATATCTCTGTCCCTTCTTTTCTCTTTTGCACGTGTGAGAGAGACAATATGGAGGAGATTTGTTGCACAGTAGAGAGGAGGCAGGGGGTTGAGTGGGAGGGCAAGAGGAGATGACGAGGCAGAGGGTGGGCTGGGGTGCAAAGTTTAAAAATATCTCAGACTGCCGAACGCAAGCCTGGGCCACAGGAGTCCAGCATACCTTCAATTTCAGCTATTTTTGTTGCTTTTTTTTTCCATAATGTCTGAAGTCTGCCTTATAAGCCGATGACAAGCGAATGTTCTCCAACTGAGACATAAAAAGACATGCTGGTTCTGTCACAGCAATTTTCCCCAGCATTTGCCAGCAGTGCTGCTTTCTGTCAAAACAGAGCTCCGCTTGTTATCAACGTGCATTTGTACATCATGGGCTCGCAGGTTATAGCAAAGGGAAACCTGAGGGTCTGAAAACAACCATGCAAGACACCGAACCCTTCCACTTCACACGTCTGCAACACATCACACACTCCGACTGATCTTTGATGGGGGAAAGCGAAAGCGACAAAAAGAAATTCCAACAATGCTGAGATACTTCACTCTAAACTAATGAGCCATCTGTTCGCTGTCTGTCTTTAAAATGTGTCCATGGTTTGTATATGCTCTCACTAGGCAGCACAATTAAATGCAGTCTGATGCCAACCATGCAGATGTTGACAACGTCCCTCAATCGCCCCAAACTGAAATTTTGATGAGGAGTTTAATAAATATGGATATTTGTAAGTACATGCAGTGAATACATGAGGCTGGTATAATCCCATTTAATGCTCTTTTAATAAAAAAATAATAATTGCCCTGCCTTTTTTATCTGTCCTGTTGAAGCCTTTGTTCTCTGTATCTTCGCCATCCAGCCATGTAAATATATATGAGTGTGTGTGTGCGTGTGTGTGTCATTGCTGTGGGTGATTCTTGTCCTAACTCACTAGATGCATGAGTCAACATCAGCCTCCATTACTCACTAATAAACACGTACTCAGATTAAAATGGAACATACAGTATACTGTATATATGCATTTAACATCACAGATCATTTACTTCTTAAGAGGGAGAAAATTAAGGGAATAGGAGAGAGCAATTCATAGAAAGAGAGATTAAAAAATATTATTTTTTGTTGCCATATATGCCGGCTGGTGCAAAGTCATCCTTCCCGCCCCACCTCCCAGTGCATGGGTAAAGCTGCTTCATGTGTCAGTTGGGGAACATAGCAAGTTGAGGATATACTGAGAAAAAGAGAGAAGCCTTCGGAACAAGGATGTGTACAAGCAAAGCAATGCAAAGTGGAAGGAAACTCAGATGAAGCCCTCTTGTTTAGCTAAATCCTAATCATCCATTTTTTTAATTCCATTTGTGTTATACAAAATTCTTTCATTAGCAAAAGTCCTTTTAAGAGTATATTTATTATTTAGTTTGTGTATGCCTGTGCATTTACCTCCCAGTGTATCAATAAATATACTTATAAATAACTATTCTAATGCTAAAGAATAGATTTTTTTTAATTTATATGTGTGATTCATAATGACTTACGCTTTCTGCAGAAACACCAACAATGCCTCCGCTCAATCTTTATCTTTGTCTTTCATTAATCTGGCATCCTTTACAGATAGTATGTCAAATTGAATTCAGGGTGAAGCGTGGGAGGCTGTGCCACAAAAACAAAAGTGATGTGGAAATGACTGTGCTGGATTAGTATCCATGCTTAATATTACTGTGCATGCATAAATAAACGATTATCAGTGTCATCACCTCAGTTCTGCTCAGTGTTTTATGAGGATTCCTACCATTGTTTGAAAGTCTGTGATGACTTTCAAAAAGGACTGAACAGGCATTAGCTTAGTGCCTAGCTACCTTGTCAGAATTTAAGAGCAACTCTTCCTTTATCCCTGCTTTCCCTCACATTTTTAAAAGAAAAATTCCCCAAAGCCTTCTTCTCACATCTGACATGGTGAAATGCAGGTTGGTTGCATTTCCCACCATTTGCCTATGAATTTTGCAGACTGTGGGCATAATAAGACAATGGCATGCCATCTATTTGGAAATGGTTTGTCAACAGTCTTTGCTGGGAAGCATGCTTCACTAATGGCCCACTAGCATCCAATCTGCTAATGTGCTGTGCAGAGGAGAGCTGAAATGATACATGCCTTTCTCTTTCATCCCCCCATCTATCAACCTTTCATTCTGCCCTCCTATGTCACCATATAGCAATGCCCAGTCAACAATCCAGCTCCTTCACCTGCACTACCTATGCCATGTGTTTCTTTTAGACTTATTTTACAGTTTGCAAATCCTAAACCATATGACAAATGCAGCACAGATCCTCTCAAACAGCACCCATTCACAGGCAGAGATGATCATTCTAAACTGAGGACTTTACAGCTTGCGTTTTATTACACTTTGATCAAGATGTGAGCAAACCAAGCAAAATAGCCTTTATACGTTGGATTTGCCTGCCATCAATAGATCAGATGCAGGACTGATGTTCATCATCTGAAAGTCGTTTCACCTGAATGTCAACAGCTAGCCCAAGTTCAGCAGTCCCTTCACTGAAACTGTGTATAAGCTGTGAGCTTGTTGATTTGAGTGTGCTTATATTTGCGATCCACATATGGTGTGACATAATGGTGTAGTGTGTGTTATTATCCTTCACACTTGCTGGATGATGAAAGCTGTGATGCCTAAATGGGGAATGAATCATGCAGCACTTGATAATTTCCTTTTGAGATGATTAAGTGGCTTTTTTAGAATAAATGATATAAATGCATGAAGGACAGTTTGGCCCAGTGTAAAAGAGCGAGATTCATAATAGAAAGAAAATGTATCGCTTGCTCCTTGCTCTCAGAATCCCATTAGGAATATTCCAGCTGACATAAAGTGACTCTTTTAAATCCCGATCTTCACTAAAGAATCCAAATTATGAGATGCTTGCTGAAAAAATGATATTATGTGCTTCAACCAAATACTTATTCTACCAATGCAAATGGAAGTGCTGAAAACCTAAAAGCAAGGCCAATATTATTTGGTATTTCTCCTTTAAACACCCCAATAACAAGTACAAGGCCCCACATAAGGTTCATTTGCAAGGCCATTTGCAAATAAAGTTGCACAACATCAGCACCGAAATTTTCATTAAGCTGTGCTTGACCTCTCCATGAAGTTTTGTGAAACGCAGCTTGGTAGTTTTGCGTAATCTGGATAACGAGTAAGCAGACAAATAAATTCAATGAACACAACAACACACTGAGCAATCACCCTGGCAAAGGGACAGCATTCTACAACCACAGGACAATGTGCCACTGCAAAGACACAGTAAACAAGTTTTATAAGTCAAGTGTATTAGATAATATTTCAGCAAAGTAAGAGAAAAGAAATACATTTTTTAGAAGTCAAACCTGATCTTTTCCCTTCCTCCTTTGGTTTAATTATAGAAAATACTCTGCATCAGATGGGTCTGATCTCCACAGTATACTAGTGGTAACGAACCAGTGGTGACAACACTGAAATGTACTTTAAGGTTTTATAGTGCACAATGATTCATATAATTTGTGAAGTTAGAGCCATTTTCACAGAGCCCACTGAAGGTGGGACTGATGTACCTTTGTTGTCTGGTTTGTAAGGCACAGAAGCAGGAGCTGCAGCTGATGTGAGGAAACTTGGCAGCGGGTCCCACATTGTCACAGATGCATGACATCAGTTGAGTGAAAAAGATAAATGACTTATCTACGCTGAGTTGGTTAGATAATCAGTGTTATTTGTCCGTCTGTCTGCTTGTTTTTGAAGATCGATGTGAAGCGAGTTGGCTGAGGAGGAGACCACTGCCACAGGAAAACTGGTGAAATTTGCTGGGTCAAAATTGAACTTTTGACTCAAGAATCCATATTTTTCTTTGATTTAAGTCTAAGCTAAGAAGTGGGTGTCTCACATGGATTCTTGATTTCCAAATCCATATCTCACAGCCATCTGAATTCCTGTTTGGAAAATCTGTAATATCAAGTCGAAAAGCCACATTTGGAACAAGGACTTTGTTTTGAAGAAGCACAAAGTTTTGTGATGTTTTGATATTCTTCAGTCTGGGGTTTGTTTGTTTGTTTTTTTTGTTTTTTTTGTTTTTTGCTTTGTTGGCAAAAGGTAGGATAGAAAACTCTTATTCATCCAATTCAGAAAGAGACACTTTGAAGTTTTTCTCTTCTAACTCTAAAATATGGAACATTTCCTGTTGCCACGTTGGACCAATAGCATAGTTGTGATACACAAAATGTTGTTCAGAGAAATCAAAAAGTATTCACCTCAACTTTTATAGATGTTCCTTTTAAAAGCCTCAAATATTTCATCTCTCCAGTCCCCTTCGAGTTCATATATCATGATCTAAGTGTGTGCAGATTTGCTATGATAAAATGCTGAAGGAGCAGTGTGGAGCTACAGACGATGGAAAAGGAGAATATCCATTACATAAGAGATTAAACTGAAGGAATCTGAGGTATGCATTCAACAACGCCGGCCAGTAATATGAAAGTCAATTTCATGAGGCCCCCTAAGTGCAGAGCCTCAATGGGTAGCTCCACTGTACTTGCCTTTGATGTAGCCTTGTAAAAAGGGAACAAACACACAGCGTGGCATAAACTCATCTTGTGCTATTAGACACCGTTGTTGTTTTAACTTTGCCTCTGCGCCATAGGGACAGAGGTTATGTGCATACAAGACAGAAACAGGACAGGGACAGAGAAACAGCTGGGAGACTACAACCTGAAGCGCCAAGCTCTCAGCTGAGTGTTACACTGATTCCTGAGTTTTGTATAAACTCCAAACAAACTTTGCGTGCTCGCCAGCTAAGTTGTAACTACACACATGCCACTCGCTCGTTTTACACAACCACACTGTCGTCATGACACGCTGCTATTTATGCTGTACTTCATTACAATAAACAGCAGAGTTAAGGGGAACATGGTGAGGGGGTGAGGTAGGGTTAGTGTAACGGGGGAGTCTGGGGGGAAGGGGAGGGTATTACTGCTGTTTTGTTCATCTCCCACAGTTTGGGGTAGAGGAATGTTTCAGAATAGCTCAGTCCCCCCTGTACGACTCATCCATCCACATGCTACACATAACCTAATGACACGCACACACTGAGATGAAGAGGGTCACTTTCCAAATCCCAAAGGCACAAACACACACACACACACCCTGTCTATCTATAAGGGAAGAATGTGTGATGCACGTCCTCTTTCCTGTTCCTCGCTGTGCACTGATCTGTAGGAAGGGCATGTTTTGCCTGCTATAATGTTATAATGTGTGTGTCACACACATTTAGGTGCCGACTGATGTCTACATTTCACTGATATGTTTGCCTAAAAAAAAGGAAGGAAAATGGAGGCATGGATGGACATCTAACAAATACAGAAGAGAAGCAGGGTACTGTTATGTGAGTTATTGCTTCAGTTTGATAAAAAGATGTTTTTTACACGCTAAAGCAACAAAATCATAGAAGAGAATTAGACTGACCACGTAGAGCTCAACGAAAGTCCTGTTTTTTAGTTAGTGTGTGTGTTACACAAACCTCTGACTCTGGCATAGCAGCAGCCACACTTGACCAGGACTTTTCGGAAAAAGTGTTGGCAGCCACAGCCTCGGTGGTGGCGATGGTGATGGTGGCCCCGTTTCATGCTGTTGAACCATGAGCAGGGGTGGGCATGGCCCGGCACTTTATCTCTCTGCCCCCCACCTCTCTCCTTAAGGTCTACTCCTCAAAGTGTAAATCCCCCAAAAAAGGTGTCAGCTGATCTTCCTCCTGAAGTTGACTGCAAACAGTCCTACAGCTCACATCCAAGAGACTGAGAGTCTACAAAAAGAAGAAATCCACACCAGCAGTTCAACAGGAAAAGAAATATTCCAGATAGCTTATTGCTGTACTGAATGTTCTCCCTTTGCTCTGTCCTCGCTTTTGCCTCTGCTTTCTTTTTGCTGCTGAGCTCTCGCCTCTATGAACTGCCTGGTCAAATGACAGACTGGGAGACTGCTTCGGAGAGAGAGAGAGAGAGAGAGAGAGAGAGAGAGAGAGAGAGAGAGAGAGAGAGAGAGAGAGAGATA
>JAVQJG010225376.1:0-11111 GCA_036024015.1 Craterocephalus amniculus
CGCTTTAGAAGCTTTGCGATCTTCAAAAAAAAAGCCATGACCACAAGTAGCAGCTAATCCCCCCCCCCCCCCCCAATCATCATGTGACCATAGAGCAATTTGACTGAAACATGAATGGATGAAGACCAGCAATTAAAGCAGCAGATCTCCTCCATCAAAAGGATCCGGGATGAGATGGCTCCTCTTGAGTCATGCTGGCTGCTTTAATCTAACTCTCTAATTAGGCACCAGAAGAGCAAATGCAAGATGATGAAAAACAAAGCAAAAAAAAAAGCAATATACTTTGTTTTCTAAAATGACACAAACACATGGAGCTCCATCTTCATCTGGCAGCAATAACAACACGCTGTATGGATTGTGTCTGACACAAATAACAATTACAGTGTGTTCGGTTCTCTAGCTGAAGAAAGTTTTCACACAAAGACTCAGCAGGCACTGCCAAATGCTTTCAGCTGGCTTGGCTCCAATGAGAAACTCAGTGTGCTTGGTATACTCATACATAAGCAGCAAATAGCGTGATCTTTTCTCCTGTAGTGCATCTGAGTGGCGGCCAGCAAAAGCACCCCCGGCTAATGGGGCTGTCATTACCGGCTGGTAACATTGGGCCCTAATCGCTGCATGGCTACATATATGGTGCACACATGTGAATATGAATAAATATTCATGCATCACTGTGAACTAAACCATAATTAGTCTCTAATTGAGTCTTTCTGTATTCTTTAATGCAGCAAGATCAAATGATTTTAAAAAAAGTATTGGACAAAGAATGTGAAAGCAAAGGCAAGAAAAAGATCATCTGCTATAAAACAATGACAGAAGAGAGGTCTTGAGGTTTATTTACAAAAGCTTAGTTCTTTATTAATCCCAGTGGGGATTTGCTGTGACAAACAAAAGTTGTGATGATGTTATCTCGCACCCTCTCTTTTCATCATGCTTACATAATAATACCAGATTTATTCAATTTTCGATTGCTGAAAACAGGCTGAATTTCTGGTTTGCAACAAATAAACTCAACTATGTTGTGTCATAACATTATGGTATAAGCTGTGTTTTGCAGGACTGCAATAAACAGAGTTGTGGCTGAAAAGACAAAAAAAAAATTTTATGGAAAAAAAAAGAAAAGAAAGTTGTATATGAGAGAAATTGATGGGATGCCTTTAGGAAGTTGCTGCAAGTTCTTGCATTATAATCACAACACAGCCTTACAGATGTTTTTCAGACATCCCAGAAACATCCCAAAAATTGCAAAATGTTATCTATTGATTCATGTCCTTGTATTTAGGACTACATCCTACACTTATCATGAATGAGTGACAATCCTCTTTGATGAAAAAGAAGATGAGATGTCAGGATGAGGATTGTTTTACAGTCAAAGTGAAACCAATTGCCTTTCCAAGTTGCCTTTGGAACTTGCATTTAAATCTACTTTTATCATATAATATGCATTTATGTCTGGCCTGTTTTTGAAAGTCAAAATCTGCGTCAAAAATGTCTCAAAACATTTTTGCAATAAACCTTTACTGATACTCAGCTGATCTCTGTGGACTCCTAAATATTTCATACAGTCCATCCTCCTTGAGTTGATGCACTAAACTTTACAAATTCTGTCATATGATGACAGAATCTACGTTTCCCATGAGGACTGGAGAAAATCTTGTCCACTTGTTTACTGCCAGACTTTCTAATCTCTGCTCGTGCAACTGTTTGTGTGTGCAGCAGAGGTTAGACCGCTGGTGCCAGCTGTGAACAGTCGTCCCTCATTAGCACTATTTTCATGTGACCAAGCTGCACCGCAAGGGACTTACACATACACACACACTTTCAAACCATTGCATACAAAATCACACGGGCACACACACATACACACACACCACATGACCAGATGAAGAGGAACCATTGTTTAGCATCACAGGACCTCTTAACACAGACACACACAATTCTCCTTTTGCACTGCCATTCGTGAATTCACCAGAGTCGCCCCTTGTGTTAATATTCTGTGGCTTCCATGCTTCCATCAACCGTAAGCACACAACTCCTCTGTGTTCATGGCAACAAATGTGGCGTCTGTGCACGCGTGTTTCGGGAAAAACAGAAATAAGTGTTGTGCAACACAAATGCATACCGATATCTGAAGTGCGCAGATGAATCGCCCTTGCCTCTTTCTTCCCCAGTTTGCCCAGTGTGATGAGGTCTCATAGAGCGGTCAGAGTTTGACAGCCAGTGACAGTGGCAGGCCATTAGCCTGCTGAGCTAAACCGGGTGAGGTCAAACAGCTGACCCACAAGTTCAGGGGCCTGAACGGGACCCGGGTTTCAGGGGTCAGGAGGTCAAGGGTTGAAGGCATTGGAGCAGCTTTTAAATTTGCTTCTGGTTTCTGAGCAAAACAAGAAAAACACATTCAGCTATGATTTATGAGCTGATGGACTTCTGACTTTAGAAAGAAGATATAAAAGCCATAATGTGACACTTGGACAGTGTTAATTAATTTGGACATGTTTGACTTTTATCCCTTTCTATTTCTACACAATAACTGAAAAAAGAACTACATAAATAAAAGCAGAACTACAAAACTTTAGATGGCTAATTCAGCATCCTTGCATCCTACTGCGAGCTCTCTCCAGCCAGTAAAAGACAGTCTTGACTCTGGTCTTTTCTCTTATTGTGTCCCTTTTCCTCTCTTCATCTGATAATGTCTTCTTGCACTTCTTTGCAGCCAAAGAATACATTCAACATTAAGGAGTCCTTCATAAATGCCAGATAATGCTACAAAGCTGTTGTTGCAACTTAACTAATGTCATCAACACTGATAACATTGTGGTCCCTTCCTTCCCGACTCCAATAGAAAGTGAGTATTGTAGATTAAAAAAGTGAGCAGCGACCCAGACTCAACTCTTTGACTGGTTGAAGTGCACCATCTAGATACATACAGTCATGATCATTGTCTCTGTAGGTGAAAGTGAGACCACACATGCATTCAAAAGAGGAAGTAGATGTAAAGAAAAGCAGCAGCAGTTGTAACATTAGAAGGCTCCTTAATTTATTTTTCTTTTTTAGGCCCTACTAAGTTAGAAATAACTGATAGGTACTATAGTCTCCTCCCCAAACACGGGCATCTGCAGAGGCATCCTGAATGTTGCCAATGATCTACTTTATTAGATTATGAAAAGACAACTGTTCTAAGAGTATACAGACAATGACTAGAAAAACTACCAAAATAATAGTTCTACGAAACTCTCTGGGTTAGGGTTGCTGTGGTAGTTTGGGTGTTAAACAGTTAACTGGGTGTAAATTCAGCTGGAGAATCATATAACACTGTTTTGCAGCAGTTATCGTCTCCATGTCTTTGGTGAATATTCTCCCGCTGTACTCTATATTAAGCATTTGGCTTTTGTTCAACATAGAGATGTTGTACTTCTTAACATGTTGCATTCATAAATGGAGGCATGGGTTGCATCTGGGCTTACTTGCTTCTTGGCTAATGACTTAAAAGGGCTGACTGTGGTCTGAAAAATGTATCATTTATTTTCCTAAAATAACAACAGAGTAATTCCAGTTTTCTCATCCAAGAACGTTGTGCCTATCAATTACTTACGCATATGTCACAACCTTGTTTAATTATTGGTCAAGAATCTCAGGCAACAGGATGTTGACTGCAGTTTGCAGCCATTAATTGCGTCAATAACAGGATTTTTAACAGATGTAATTGATACTTAAAAATTGTCCGTGGACCTTTTTATAAATCCCTCTCAGGCCCAGACTGGTGCCACATAAGTGTGAGAGTAAACACTGATGTGGCACTAAGCGCCCCCTCTTTGGTATGTATGAAATTACAAAAGGGAGGAGCACTGTGTCTTTGTTTGCACAACAATGTATGAGGCACAACTGATCAGACAAAGCATATTGTCTAACCCTCAAGTAGGCATCAGGTAGTTTGGAGAATCAGATCTCCTGTCAGAGTGAATTTTTCACCAGAAAACTCAGATTTAAAATTTTTTAAAGAAGTTGTGGTCACTGAGAAAGTTGATATCTTCATCATATATCTAAACAATATGGTCCATGTTTCCTCATGGTGTTAAATAATGAATAAACTCAGTTTATAGTACATAACACTTTTCAATGCTTTTACATTACAAATTAAATTGACACAAAGACATACAACACTTCATAGTATATGTAGATTTACGGGGATTGCTTATTGCCTATTACATGCATTCACACACCCATGAAAGGAGCAGATTCAAAGTGAGATTCATGCTCTTATTTGAGTTGATTTACACAGTGAACAAGTCCTCTTTTTGTGGCCTCCTGTTGAGTAACCGTTCGCTTGAACTTGCCTGTAGGAAACTTTCAGTCTTTCTAAAGTGAGACCACACTGACTCATATCTAGAGCTGCAGCAATACAGGCATAGCAGTGTTCACATACTTTCATACTAGTATTTCGGGGGATTCTCTAATAACATATCAGCACTTTTTGATTGAGGTTTCGACTCCAGGGCTTTTCATTCAAAAATTGTATCTCTCACAGTTTTGTTTGCACTTTGTAACTAATCATTTTTTTTCACTGCTGACTTTGTGCAACTTTTCATAACTGCATTTTCATGCACTGCAAATCTGCTGCTGCAACATGTTTTGGCATGCAAATAAGTCAAATGACTACTATATATCTTTCCATAAAACATTTTAAAAGCTCGTGGCCAAGTTCCAGTGGACAGTTGTACCTCTGTGCAAAAGTCAGGAAAGCTTTTCCCCACAAATTTTTGAAAATCAGTTTGGTCACTGTAACGGTGCTAGTGCTTCTCTCCGAACCTCCGGCAGCTGTTGCCTTTTTGTTATGGAGGGAACACAAACACACACACAGCTGCATGACTCGTCTGTAAAACCACAGATGCTCGAGGGAAATGCACCTGTGTCAGAATGAGATTATCATCCCCCTGTCTGAGTGTCGAAGCCTGACCCGAGAACCACATCCCCTCACCAGTCACATACACCCAAAACCAGTATGTGACTTTATGTCTGCCCCATTCCATGTGTCTTAAGCACTTCTGCAGCTATGTAACAGACACTTTAAACTTTGAAGAAGACAGACATGGAGAACAAAAATGAAATAAAAGCAGTTAACCTTAACCCCGCTGCAAGCACGCAGCAGAAAATAATACCACAAACTGCACTTGACAATCTTTGGGGACGTCATTGCTGTTCCTGTTTTTTCATTGAGGTGCACAGCCGTGTGTCACAATATGGCTGCAATCCCTATGAAAACAAACAAGTGCCACACTGTCACTTCCCCTCTTGCACTATGAACCCCTGCTGGCATCCTGTGTCAGAGTGATAAGCAATCCCCTGATACCTCCCAGCCCCTCTCAGAACAAAAGAACCACAGGAAGAGGTCAGACACTTGCCCCATATGCCTGCCAAGAAATTATAGCGTTCCATATGCTTCAGGTTCAAACTAACTCAAAACAAATCCCCTGACTGCATAGCCCTATCATGTACAATTAGAAGAGGCACAACTCACCTATGGATGGACTGGTGTTATTTGGCTTAGGTTATGATGATATACCTGCACGCTGTCAAATATTGTCGTTCTGATCATCATTCATCAGTACTCTCCCTGACCTGCTAATCGCACTGTTTGTTGTGACTGGGCACATGAGCAGTATATATGCTTTGTGATTTCACGAGCATTTCAAATCAAAGACAGCTGTTTCACCTCTGAGTAAGCAATTGTCCACAATTCCAATTAGTCGAATAAATCCTGCTTTATGTCTGTGGAGCTACAAAAGGGGGCTATTAAGTCCCCATGTGGAAAGTCAGAGGGGAAAGGTTTGATGCTTCCTGGGGTCAACCAAAGTCAGGCACTTACTCACTTAACTCTTATGAGGCCCGACGGTGAAAGAAAAACCTGGAGCTCAGAATAAAACATTGTCAACAACGGTGGATTCATTGTGGGGATGTCATGAAAGGTCTCCCTCCTTTCCAAACAATAAGATCATCTGCTTTGGTCACTTTATTTGTTTACCCACTCACATCAGAAGAAATTAAATAAACCAGAAAAAAAGTTTAAACAGTGGATTTGGTTTTTATCACCTGTCCCTCCCTTGCAACCACACGAATGTAGTAAACACTGGTTGCAGAGAAGTGGTCAGAGTTGTGGTGGTGATGCAGAGTGGCAGTGGGGTTGGTGCTACATTCGTAAAGCTGCAGTCTCCTTTAGCCAAACAACAGCCTGTTGAACATTAATCTGACTGTGCAAAGGCAAACACCCCCAGCTGGGTCTGCAGTCTATATCTATTCCCTCCCTATTTAAGTGTTACTGTATCATAAATCATCAGGGTGACCCAAGAGCTGATTAATAAAGCTCAGAGCAAACGGAGGGCAACACAAAACAGCTGTTTGTGCCTGCCCAAACCCATCAACCATAGATGATGAATCCTGAGAAGCCAGAGGTTTTTTTTTTGGTTTGTTTTTTGTTGGTTTTTTTGCTTTGGGTATCAAATTTGTAACAAAATCCTGCCAGATGTGGAAATCAGTGCCAACAGAAATAAGACAGATGTTGGAAATTGAATTTGTACATTGGCAGATTAGCTTTGTGATGGTTTTGAGAGAAAAATAACCGGTCTTTTTTAAAGGGCGAAAGAGAAAAACAAGTCCTACGTTTTAACTTATTGGTTACATCAAGGTCATTAGGTTCAGTTAATAATACTGAGACACAGTTCCAGTATTAAATTCAGCAATAAATGTACAGTATTAAGTAGATTTAAGTGACCTTTCAGAATAACCTAGAGACACAACTCAAAGTCAATGTTTATTGTTAACATTAGGATCAGAATACGTTGGAGATTTTTATTCAAACACTAAAACTTTTAAACTTTCAACGTCTTGGGCCATTCTTTTCAAAATCCTGTTCCTTTCTTTAATTCCCTCTTCTGAAAGGCCCTGTCTGCTTAGATTGGTCTTCCTGGCTGTTACTATACAGATGTGTTTGCAGCTTAAGATATAAAAAGCTGTAAAATACAATAATAAAATAAAGGAAACAGCATAATACGAGACTTAAATACATAAATATTGATTGCAATATTTCTCAAGTGCTCAAAAATGGAAAGATTCAGTATGCATACAACATGGATACAGAGGTGAGAACTTAATAGCCTATGACGGATGGAGTAATTACACAAATGGCCATCCCTTATTGGGTGATGATTACAGGGACAAAGGGTGCATGCAGTCCATATCTTCCTCTTTCAGTCCCTCCTTTGTATCACAGGTTGTTTATTTCACACAGCAGTCTAATATTACTTTTGACTTGTGAAAATGTTGGTAACTTTGACAGTGTCTGGATGAATCACAGACCAAATAGAAGAGAAGAGATGAAAGGCTAAATTGCATTGGAGATCCCTCTTTAGAACATCAAACAGAGCGCTTCTCCCAGCAGTCAGTGGGGCTCCGGGGGGACGGAGTTGTAATTTCCTGGCAGAGAGGGGCTGGACATGTGGGCACTACTCGGCTGACATCAAAGAAAACACTGACACACACTCTTTTCTGTTTCTCTGTCTATGACATCCCTCCTTTTATCTGTTTACTTTTGTCCCCATTTCTCATATTCGTTCTCTCCACCTTCTTCCTGCTGGCATCTATAAATTAATTGCAGATTTTAAACTAAATATGAAGGTCCTCCAGTAAAATTCAGCATGCAAGGCAAAGCAAGAATAAAAGAGATAAAAGCGGAGTTATTAGTTTCGGTTTTGTCTTTGTCAAAGCTTCTTTCGCCACCTCACTTCCTTCTCAGTCATGTCATGTGTTTTTCTTTTCTTTTCTCTTTTTTTACCCATTGTATCCTCATAGAGCTTTTCACCCCTTTCAACCACTCAGCTGCAGGCCTATTGTGTTGACTGTAAGGTTTAAAACAGAGTTGACCCACAGGTCAGTCAATCAATCAATCAATCAATCAATCAATCAACACAGCTAAATGTGTTGCCACAATAACAAGCACCATACCTACGGTTTTATACTTACCAGCATATACAGTATCAAATTAGCTGCAATGGAGCTTTGTTTTATGACTAATTGCTTTCACCACTAAATTTATCGGTTTGGACAGTACTATATTTCCTTGATCTATATACTGTGTGTGGTTACTTACTGCACTGACTTTTTCCCTTTGAAGGGTAATTTACACATGACTAATGTGTGTTGTTGTGTGTTGTGTGACCAATTTTGTTTTGCTTGATTTGACAAAAGACATCACCTTATTTTCTTCTAGCCTAATCAAGCAACATTCCATTTGAAAAACAGTGTTAACATGAAGCTTTGACCCTCTTTAAAATCAACTAACAGTGTTTGGAGACCATTCTTTTACTCATAATTTCCCCCCAAAATTCCATACAAACATGTCAAATAATGAGTGATAGATGAGATAAATAATGTGTTTTTTTAAGAGTCCACACACGTTTCTACCCAAGAAAATTTGATTTTGTTGTTATGGTCTTTCCAGTTCATTTTCCAAGTTCAAAGAGTTCAGTTATATAGTGATATGATATTATAAGCATATGTCAAGCTCTTTATATGTAAAAAATGATCAGCTCACAAAAGGTGAAGTAGTCCAATAGTTGACTCCAAATGCCTCAAAAACACCCTCTCATTACCAAATTTTTTCAGTTGTTCCACTTCAGCGGTTTTAAATCTTATCCTAAAATGGTCTGCCCTCTCTTCACCATTTGTTGAGCTATAGGCTGATAAAACTTGACTAATAATCATGATGTCATGTGACCTGGCATGTGACTGATACATTTATGGAGTGATAGTTTGTTGTTTGTACAATGGTTAGTCTAGCAATTATGTATTATTACAGGAGTTTCTGCAAATGTAAAGCTAAGCACAAGTCAAAAGAACTTGAAAGGCGATAACATATTTATATGAAATTTTGTAGCTTCACAAATCAGCCTTTAAGCAGCTATTTAGATGAAAATAATGCTGCTTCCAAAGTCACAAACACTATAAATCAATTATTAGCATGGAGCTTATTTGCAGTTGGCAATTCACTTTTTTTTTTTTTTACATCACTTAAAGTATACCAAGGAAACATTGTCAGCATGTAGGCTAAAACTATCCCCTATGTGGATAGTTCTTCAATGCTGACCAAGATCTTCAGTCATTTTACTTTTAATGCACCATCATACTGTAATGTTATCGACAAGCAGTTGAAATGAGAAAAGAAGCCTGCAAGAAGTCAAACTTATTCTTCTCATGTTAGACCGACTACAGACACCATAACATTTGTTGGTGCGCAGACAGTTGCTCATGGGGCACTGCACACAACATTAATTGAAAAAGAGAAAACTGCTATCAAACTGTTTAACAATTTTCTTTTCAAATGATTTTTTAAGGAACACAAAGTCAAATCTGAAAATGTTTTTTCTTGTAAGAAATTTTTGGGGGCATTATTATGTACAGTATGCATCATTATTCACCATAGTTCAGTTGTTAATCTGTTTTAAAATCTACTGAATTGAGTTCAAACTATTTTCAAGGATTGCCTTTATTCAAGGCTTTTTCTGAATATGGGCTGAATAGGGGGGTTACATTGCTTAGATACAGGGGGATAATCATCTTGATTGTTAACCTGTAAGTGGTCTGGAGGATTAGCTCCTTAGTTTCTTTTTGTAGAGAGCATAAAAGGACAACCAGACACCAGTGTGTGAAAGTAGATTAAGATTAATTTGCCTGGAAATTATTTGAATTAATGTTTTTAATTCTTCACTTGAAAACTATTCACTTTTTCCAGCAGGTGCACTGTGAGCTATAAACATTCAAATGTATAGACACATGAATGACCAAACTAACAAATGTTAACAAAAATTCAACACAGACATTTTAAAAACTTTCTGGTTGAACTGATTATTAAAAGGTTGCCCAATTTACCCAAAGTCACCGTATACAAGTGTCTTTTATCAAGGGTTCAAAGCCCTTTCAACTTCATCTTCATCTCAGTGTGTGAAATAAAGTGAAATAAATAAACACCTTAGGTGTGATAAAACTATATAGGAAATTAATTTGATATAGTGAATATATATTCTACTGTACTACGTGTTTGTACATATTTTTAAATAATTACTTATGATTAATATTTCAACATATTTCATATTTCTCTAAATGCATCTTTTTTTGCTGTAAATATAGTTTTAAAATTGTAAGCAAATGCCTCTTTTTCTCTTTAATGTTGTGAACCATTGTCTTGTAAACCAGTCATTTCAACAAAGCACTACCAGCTGGTTAATTTAAACGTTTCCAAGACAAGCCAATTTAATTTAACACATTTCCTGTACCAGACAATTCTAAATACTTTACATAAAACATTAAAAGTATTACAGATGGTGCCAAGGAAGCATTAAAAATTAGTAAAAGGCAGCAAAAACAGAAAGCAGAAAGAAAAAATCAATTGAAGTTGTTTTTTCTTGGCAATTTTTTCCAGTTGTAGTTACTTTTGATGTTGTCAGACCCAAAACACAACCATTGCTTCAAGTATAGGGCAGTCGCTTTAAATAAAAGCGTCAGCTAACTGTAGAATAAGATCTATTGATCTGAAAGCGTACCTTGGCAATCGAATGAATGCTTGCATGGATTCCCTGGCAACTCTGGTAAGAATCCATCTACGTTGTTTTATACATTATAATATGCAAGCTAAATAATTGTCAAAGGGCAGACTGAGTGCTCCAGTGACTCACTAACAACCCTTGAGGGCCAAAACATTAGCGTGCTAATCAGTTAACTTTGTTGGGAGTAGAAATGTACTCATTAGCTTTGGCTGTTATCTCTTAGCCCTATGGATGATTGTCTGTTTTTGAAATATAAGTTTATTAATTGCACTTCAGGCTATACAGACTTTTAGTATGAGTCTTTTTAAACACACAGCAGCCAGTGTTCACTTCGATGTCACCATAAAATCAACTGCAGAAGCTATCTCACTGAAAAACCCTTCAGAGTAACTCAACTTAACACCTAAAGTAAATAAAGCAAGACAAATTATTACAGTATAGGGAAATTACTAGTTACTATTTACATATAATTTCCACTTACTAACAGTAGATCATTGTAGTGAAAATTATGGACCAGAC
>JAVQJG010225387.1:0-10829 GCA_036024015.1 Craterocephalus amniculus
GTGTGTGTGTGTATATATATATATATATATATATATATACTCCTTCTGTTATACAGCAACTTCTTTGGGTCATTTGTGATCCATCTGCCTTTGACAGCATAAAGGATGGTTCAGACTGATTTTGGATTAAACCGGTTTATCTTTCCACCTTCCTCAGGAGACTCATCGTGTCTACCCGTCCATCCCCGCCAACCTGCGGAGACCGCTTCGGGTTCTCTCCCTGTTCGACGGCATCGCAACCGGTACTGACGCTCGTCTTTCCCTCCACCTCTCCTTTTTTACTATTTTTCTGCGTCACCTCCCGCATGCCCGCCTGTCCGTCTGCATGTCCGCAGGCTACCTGGTGCTGAAGGATCTGGGCTTCAAAGTAGAGAAATACGTCGCCTCTGAGGTCTGTGAGGATTCCATCGCCGTTGCAACCATCAACCACGAAGGGAGGATCATTCAAGTTGGTGACATTCGAGTCATCACAGAGGAACTGGTATGTGTACGCTCTCAGCTTTTTTTCCTTTTCCGGAAGTTAATAACCTCAGAAGTCAAAGGATGCATGAAATACCTGATGCATGGAACCACAAGGTGGACAGCTTGCAAACAAAGCCTGTCTGCAGGACGGACGGGAGTTCTGTGAAGTCTGGAGAAGCCGTCCTAACATATAAAGGATATAAAACCAAATGTTTCCAAAATGCATTTGATAAAACGGCCCAACACCTGTGTGCATGCATACATTAGGCTGGAGAACTGTACAGGTACTACTGGGAAAATGAGAATATGCTGGAAAAGTGGTTTTATTCAGGTAATTTAACATAAAAGGTGAAACCAAAACATTTTATTTTTACATTTACTTTCTGAAGCCTGTCATTCTTGTATTTAAAATCCATTTTTATTGATTTCAAGCAAAGTAAATAATTTCCTGTAATGAAGTTTTGTGACGAAGTAAAGGATCCCGTGGGAAAGAAAATCCAGGCTATATATATATATATATATATCTGAATGCAGCTTGAGTTAATTTAAAATGCTGTGACCTCCTCACCATCTTTATAGTGAATCCTCTGAAGGTGCATCCCACCTCATAGTCTGCTAGACTCGGTTCATTCGGGGGTTGAAACATTCTTCCTTTTGACCGATGGGCTCCGATGATTGTTGCTAAGATGAGTTTTATTTATCTGTCGGGCTTTAATGTGGAATTTAATGAAAGTCTTCATCCATTTAATCTGCTTCCTGATTTAAAGCAGCTCATCGTCACTCTCTTCCCATCCAGATTGAGGAGTGGGGTCCGTTTGATTTGCTGATCGGAGGCAGCCCCTGCAATGACCTCTCCATCGTAAATCCCATCAGAAAAGGCCTCTACGGTACCTAACTTTTTCTTCTTATAATTCACTGTAATCCTTTTTATATGTAACATAATATTCACGTCACATTTTCCTGATGTACTCATAAGATTTCTGTAATTTACCGATAAAAAACACAGATCAAATGATCGCTCTTCCTTTTAAAACGGGTTATTTCCTCCCCTTTTAAATAAAGGTAACCATCATCAACGGTTGATGGCTTTCGGAGATGTTTACCTGGATTAAACACCTGGAAACCTGCTCAGGTTCTCCACAGTTCCTCCTCAGACATTATAGCACTCATTCCTGGATGAGCTGGGTGGCTATCCTCTGGTTTCCATTCAGGAGGAGATAATATTAACAAGTCCTACTGTGTTTCTGGTAAATTTACTCTGATACAGTAACACACACCTGGATCCTGACACTTTCATAGTAATCTCACCCGTCTCAGCTTTAAGCAGAGACCTGGATTATGTTGTTGTGAAGATTTGGTTTGGAAATGAGAAATATTGTCAGCAGTCCATGAAAAAATAAGTAAAATCTGCTCGGTTCAGCAGTATTTAACCTGAAAAAGCTAAAACCAGAGAAAAGGATAATTTTGCAGAGATTTCTTTTGTTTTCCCGGAGCTTATGACCAGTTCCTCCCCTTCCATCCAACCCCCGCCTCTGGTTGAGGAGGGAACTTGGCTGTAATGGACCCTTCTCTCCTGCAGAGGGCACCGGCAGGCTTTTCTTCGACTTCTACAGAATCCTACACCTGCTGAAGCCCAAAGAGGACGACCCGCGGCCGTTCTTCTGGCTCTACGAGAACGTCGTCTTCATGAACACGCACGACAAAGTCAACATCTGCCGCTTCCTCGAGGTTTGGCTCGTTTTATTTCCAGTTTCGTTGCTCTATTCCTGATTTTTTTCTTCAGCACATGTCTTCGAACTTTGAGCTGAAACTTGTTGCTTTAACAGTGTAACCCGGTTCTGGTGGATGCCGTCAAAGTAAGCCCCGCCCACAGAGCTCGCTACTTCTGGGGAAACATACCAGGAATGAGCAGGTGAGATATTTCCATCCTTTTTTTCCCCTCAATATTGCTTTTATTGAAAGTTTACATTTTTCAAACAGGAAAATTAACAATGATAGAACAGAAGATTGAACATAAACCGCAAAAAATAATTAATGAATGAATAGTAATTTGCAGGTTTAGTTCCAGGTTCACATTTTTACAGGTTCTTACCCTTATATACATTAGTTCAAATTAGGGATTAAAACATTTAATCAATTATCAATTAATCATTGATAAGAAATGACTCAATTAGAATAAATTAATCGCGTTTTGAGATGTCCTTGACGGGAACACAAAAGAAGCTGTCCTATGACCATAGACATAATAATTTAATTTATAATGCTAAATAAAGTTATTAATAATAATATTATCTTTGTTTGCATTGTTCCATATGTGAACGTGTTGTTCCTGCTGTCAAGAATAAATCTTTTAGTATGGAAAATGATTTTCCTTTTTTCTTTAGATAGCATTTTCGTAGAATGTAGGGTGGCATCGCTCTAAAGTACTTTAATAAAACAGACTCACCCACCCTCGCTTGGCGAGGTACTTGTACTCGTTAAGATCGATACCATGAACTGATCCCAATTTATTATCGCAATGTTGATTTTTACTTTTATTTTAGCTATGTTGTCATTTTGTTTGCATTTGATTTTTTATTAATTTAGCCATCCTTTGTTGTAAAAAGCAGAAAATAAAATAAAACATGTAATTCCAATTCATTGCATTAAGTGGGCTCAAAGTATTGGTATCGGTACTCTGTATCAGCAAGTACTCCTATTCAAGTATCGGTATCGTATCTGTTTGGAAAAAAAGTGGTATTGTTGCATCCTTATAGAACACATATAAGGTCTCCTCCAGGTGTAATCCTGTAATCTTAATTTGCCCAATCAAGACATTTCCGACCTTCATGGAGGTGGTTGTCCTCCAACTGGAAGATATTATGTTAAGATTATTACAAAGATAAAGTTTTTTGTTGTTGCTCTTATCCCATTAGACCGATCATCGCCTCCCAGAAGGACAAGCTGAGCCTCCAGGACTGTTTAGAGCTCGGTCGCCAAGCGAGGGTGGGTGACAAATGAGTCTGCTTTGTTAGAAATGTTTATGGAAATAGTCTCTACAACGTGGTGCTTTTCCTTCCAGGTGACCAAAGTGAGAACGATCACCACCAATTCGAATTCTCTGAAGCAGGGAAAAGGCGTCTCTCTGCTGCCCGTCCTGCAGAACGGCAGAGAGGACAACCTGTGGATCACTGAACTGGAAAAGTAGGTTCAGTTTGTGGAAAAATGATACCAATTTATTCACACGGATCTTTGAAATCAACAACGAGGCTGAGCACAGGGATGCACAATAAAACCACAACATAAAGAGAGAATGGACTGCTCATATCTGATTTTATTTCCATTTATTAGTCTTTTCCAGGGATGTTAAACTTGTTTAGTTAGGGGCCACGACCAGTAAATGAACAACATACTCATCTCAAAATAATGAAAACTTCACATTTTTTCCTTAGTTTTAGTGTAAGGATGTACAAATCATCTGTTAAATGGTCTAAACTTTTAGAAAACACTATTAGCAAGCTAAATTTAAAAAAAAAAAGCTACTTCCTTTATATTTTGCCTCAATTACATTTTCAATTTAATTCAATTAAGAGATTTCTTGCGTTTAATGTATTTTGTATAGATTCATAACATTATTTAATCTTTAAACAAATAAATATTAGCAAACAATAAATTTAATTCTCATTTTTTAATTTGATACTTTATATTGAAAACTTTTATATTATTTTGTATTACATTTTCTTTTGTATTTATTCATTTAAATATTTACTTCATTTTATATATTTGCTTAATAGCACACGTATTACAACTAGCATATCACAATGGATCTAAAACAATCAAACATTTAATTACAGGTATGTGGAGATAAAAAAAACTAGATTGTTGCGCAAAATCAATAAAAAATTGATCTTAAATGCAAAAATGTCAGACCTCTGAAAGTAAACTCTTGCATCTGTACTTAGTACATGAAATATATTGGTGTAACGTTTTATGTTGAATTGCCTCAATAAAACAGCTTTTCCAAAATATACTCATTTTCAGAGTATTACAGTACCTTTACGTAATTTTTTTTCCGTTGCTCTGCAGTCAGTGATTTAAGAACGAAATTTTGTTGTCTTCTGTGCATTAACACGCTGAAAATTACATTAAAGGATCCTCGACCCTGATTTCTAGCTTAAAAGATATGATCAGCTCGTTTATCCGATACCCACAATGCCCTGCGTGTTGCAGTCTGCTTCCTGCTCTTTAAAGGAAAACCAGATATGCTTCTTCTCATCTTCAAACCTAAATTATCTTTGTCCCCTCCCCAGAATCTTTGGTTTCCCCAAACATTACACGGACGTGAGGAACATGAACCGGCAGCAGCGGCAGAAGGTTCTGGGGAAGGCGTGGAGCGTGCCGGTCATCCGCCACCTCTTCGCCCCGCTGAAGGATTACTTTGCCTGCGAGGAGCTTCCGTCTTTAACCACTCCCTCCTCGTTCCCCACCTCCTCCACCTCCTCCTCCTCTTCATCCTCCCCCGCCTCCCCGGACGTTCAGCAGCTCAGATAGGAGAGACTCCCTGTGAGCTTTTTTAACCGTCTTTAAACCAGACCAGAGGTTTTTAATCTTTCACTCACAAACTCAAAATTTTGTTCTCAGTTTCTTGTCAGATCTGCTCATGGTGTTTTAACAGAACCATAATTACGTCTTTTAACTGTCAAGTTTTATTTCCCTTTATAATAAACACTGAGACTTTTATTCATCAGATAAAAGATGAAAAGAAAGACTTTCTGCTTAATCTATGTCATAGCTTCAATTTTCTTTTCTTTTGAGCCTTTTCTGTCTTGAAATTGAACCTTTTCCATGTTTATCTGGTTTATTGTGTTGAAGGTAAAATCTATGTGATCATGCAGCATGTATCGTGTCCGATTCACTCGGATTTTCCTTCGAATATACGAGCGTGCATCTACATGTCACACATTTATATTTGAATGTGAATCCAACCACATCGCCGGCGACGTGCATGATTCAGACGGCGTCAATTCCTCATCCTTTCACGCCACAAATGCCAGTTTATTCAAAAAGCTGACAAGTAAAGCTTTGCTTTGATTTATTGGTTTATTTATATATGTTATGGGGGGGGGGTCAATACTTTATGTCGCCCGCGGTGTGATTAGACTGAATACTTTTTAAATGAATACATGAAATCATGTTAACGCAATGTAAAAAAATGGGAATTGTGGTTGTAAAATGTTATTGCTGATAAACGGAGAATTTTCCTGCTTTTTTACCGTGAGATTTAAATCATGGTGGTTCTCAGGAGGGAAAAAAATCCAATTTTGAAGTTTTTAAATATTTTATTTTTCCGTGAATTTTTTTGCAATAATTGAAATGAAATTTCCTCTTTTTTCATATTTTTTTAATATTTCTGCAGATTTTAAAAATGTAAGTAGCTGGTTATGAGTCTGTGTGCTTTGGGGTATCTGCCACGAGTCAAAGCCACGATTAAACTTTTTCTGTAAACTGTGAAATGTAAATAAACAGTGTTGAGCATCACTTGTCCACATTTACCAACAAAGGTATAAAACAGCAGTTTTTCCAGCATGCACTGCAGTGCTTCCAGCAAACCTATGCTGTGGATATATTGGAGAAATGTTCAGACTGCCAGGAGTTTCTTGAACGGAACAGAAATTTTGGGAAATTTTACAGAAAAATGTGTTTTTCCAGAAAACAGTGAATAAGAATGAGCCTGTAGCTCATCATAATCATGCTTTTAATAACTCTGGGTTTGTTTTTGTCCTTTTTTTTATCATTTCCTGACTGCTGTTTCTGTAAACTTTCACTGTAGCTGTTTTGCTTTTTATGTGTACAATACTGTTTAGCTTGCTTTTACTTTATTTTGGAATTTGAACATTTTTGTACATAGCTCTGAAGAAAAAGATGCTAAAATGTCGAGTGACATTTCAACGTGTTCAAGTCTTTTAACATGTTTTGTTTTTTCTGTCCATTTCATAATGTCATTGTTTTATTTCCAGAGCAGATTTTGAATTATGGTATTAGTTATTGATCTTTTCTCAGGAATTTGTCAAAAGCAATGAAAGAAGTAATTAAAAAAAATATTTTTAATTGACAAACACATTGCTTTGCTTTTTTTTCTTAGCCATTTGCTTTTCTTAGAATTTAGTGCTTCTGCATCAATGACAACAATATGACATCCCCCTCACATGTAGATGAAGCTACTATTGAGTAAGCTTTAAAAGAGAACTATTAAATATGAATATATAAAATCGGCAGACTTATGTTCTTGTGTGAAAATAAGATATTTTAACAGTACATAAAATTGTACAGATGAATGTCAGGCAAGTTAGATTTTTACATTTTATTTAAATTAAATATACAAATAAACGCTTTGTCTGATTTGACTAGGCTAAACTGACTAAAATATTTTAATGTTATTAAAATATGGTACAGTCAAAATCATGTCAGTGTTTTAGCCGCTTATTATTGTCAACAACTGAAAGTATTAAATCTTCATGTAGATGTGATGTATTTCTAATCTGTTGGCTTCACTTACAAATTTTTAGAGGAAAAAATGTTGGAGCACCCTTTCTGTGACGTCTTGCTCATATAGGAATGGAAAGAAAGTATTCAAAATATTATTAGGTTAAAGTATTAAAAATATTAAAGTATTAAAAATATTATTACGAATTTATAAAACCAGACAGAATACTGGAATGGCATTGGTTCACACAACATCTTTTTGATATGCTTTAGAATTATGAGAATCAATATATTTGGAAGTAAATTTAATTCTAAATTTTATTTTATTATTTTACTTTATTATGTCCTTTTGCGCACCACGTATCTGAAATGAGCGACAGCTTTCAAGCTGCTGCAAACTCCTGTCCTTTAGGTGGCGGTAATGTACCTCTTAGTTGGTTACCAAGGGCAGATCAAACTTCCCAACAATAGAAAAAGACCGTTTCTTCCGCTACCGGTATCGTGAACGGGAACTGCCAAGAAGAGAAGGAAAAGCAGAAGTTGAAACGCCGGCGAAACAAACAAAAATAAGCTTTTCCAGGATACCGAGCAAAATCCGTAAAGAAAACTGAAAGAAACCCGCGGTATCCAAGAGTTTGTGAAAGCTATATTACCCGCAAGGTAGGTTGCTGTGTCGCACGAACGAGCATACGAGGCTAAGATGTTAGCTGCTGGCCAGCGGAACAGAGCAGAGCAGAACCGGGATGGGAGCGTTTTTTAACGGTTAACCAGGGCGAAACCTGGACATATAATACACTTTTTAAAAAGTCCAAATCAACAAAGACTTTTTTCAGATCCCATTTCTGACAAGTCCCCGTTAAAGCTAAGAATTAAGCGGAGCTAACGAGGCGGTGCTCAGGGGACTTTAGGGCGGGGAAACCGTCTGGTCATCGTTGGGAGTTAACGTTGCTCTGGTTTAGCCGGTGACAGAGCTCGGCTAACGGACACAATGGTTCTGATTAACGGTTAATCAGTTGGATGATGATTTAATCATGGAGGCTGGATTATAACTGCGGGTTATAGGATGGTAAAAGCAGTAAACTGCGTATTATGGCTAACTGCCGCTGGCTTTTTATTCTAAGTTTTCGCTAACATGTTGCTATCTGTTGCCTTCACCTCATACTAAAACCGTTTAACGGAGCTCAGTCACAGCAGAGGAAAATATAGGAAATTTATCCTTTAAGATAAAAGACTTTGATATAATAATGAACATTATTATTATTCGATCATTTAGCATTTCCTTTATGAATTAACTTTACAGGCCACGAGCATCTAAATAATGATAAATACGATTTCCACCCTATGTGTTGAAGAATTATGATAAACATGACTTTTTACACAGCTAATACAGAAAATCATGGTCACCATATTATAAGAAGAACATAAAAGGCATAATAATGGCTAATAAGTAACAGTACCATTTGTTGACTTATACTTGTTTAATTTCTAAGCAGTTTCTACTAAGACATTCAACGACTAAACTGTTGACTTCAACTTGTGAAACATTAAATTAAATTGATTCAGACTGTTAGTTTTTGCACTATAAATGTGTAAAATCACGTTAACACTCGTTTTACGTCTTTAGGTTTATATTTTTATCTTTTGATACCAGTATAAGAAAGTAAAGCCACCCTTGCTCTGTAAACAATAAATATATCCTACATATAGTTTGAAAATGCTTCAGGATGTCTAGAGGATTTAGAAATGAATGAGAATTCAGGAAAAAACATTTAACTAGTTGTTTTAAACATGAATAATGCTGCGATAAGTAACATTACCATTTGTTGACTTATAATTTAATTTTAAGCAGTTTCTACTAAGCCATTCAACAACTATAAACAGTTATCTTCGACTTGTGAAATTGTTAGTTTTTCATTTCTTTACACCTCTTCTAACATTAAATTGATTCAAACTCTTTCTTACACTATACACATGTAATATCACATTAACAATCCTTTTAGATCCTTTTATCTTTTGGTACTAGTATAAGAAAGTAAAGCCACCCTTGCTCTGTAAACAATACATTTATCCTACATATACTTTGAAAAGGCTTCACGGTGTCTAAAGGATTTAGAAATGAATGGGAATTCAGGGAAAACATTTAACTAGTTGCTGTGAATAATGCATGAATGATGCATTATGAAAATAAACAAGGTGGTATGTCTGAAATTGCATACGCTTTCTTGTCACATCTCATTGAACTCTGCTGTTGAGTCTGTTATTTTAGAACGTTTTAGTATGTTAGAAAAAAATATATAACTTAACACAGTTGTTTTTGAACTATTTATTTTTTTGCTTTGTCATACAAACTGGTGGTCACCCTGCAATCGGTGGAACAACCTCTTTTCCCTTTGCAAGTTGAGGCTGAAGCCTCTCCCACATTCCCAGCAGCTGCTAGGGGAGAGGCAGGATGTATCTTGGACAGTCTCCCAGTCCATTACAGGGCCATGGGTGAAACACTGAATACATTTAGGCCTTCCACTGCAACTTTTATATCGCTGCATCTGTGTTGGTTCTTTTTCTTTTTTTATTGCCAATTTAATGTGACACGGATGACTTAAACCTTTTGTGTGTAGGGATTAATTCTACTTTCCCACCCTAATATGCACTGAAAACAAAGCAACACAAGTTGTAACACGCAGATACTTCGCAACTTTGTGTTTGTTGTGAGTAAAACACATTTGGCGATATGTTTAATTCGAATTCCTCTTTTGAACTGAATATTCGGGGTTATTTCTTAGTAAATCGTTCAGTGTAATACCATAATTAATTTTGAAAACAAGTGGTTTCGACTTCCTTGTTTTTAACTTCTGTATGATCCTAAAATTGGAGTTGCGTTGTTCATGTCCCAATATTAAAATGTCACATGGAAATGAGAGAAGGCAAGTCGGATGGAAATGGGCTGCTACTGGTGCAGGGCCTTTTTTGCATACTGGAATGTTGATTTATTGATCTTTATATTCCAACAACAAAAAACCTGTTGAGCGTCTTTTTTTCTGTTGCTGCCTTTTAATGGAAAAGGACAAGGTTTCTGAATCTCCATGCTGATGGAAGCAGATGTTTTCCCCGCCTTTGTGTCTGATTTATACCTCCATAAAGGTAGTGCTCATCGCTTTAAACCAACAGATGTTAACCCTTAGAACTCCAAAAGTTTGTTGGCCCAATGAGTTGTCCATGATAACACCTTTATTTATCACATTTTCATCATCAGGACGAAGATGACTATTGCTACTGTGATACTCACTTTGACTCCCACAGTAAAATGAAGCCACTTCCTGACTAAAACTGAGCAGGAAGTTCTGAAAAGAAGAAAAATCCTGGTCCTCCATGGCTGAAATAATATTAAGAAGACGATTTTAAACTTTCAGCCAGTCGGAGTTCGGCTTACACAAGGCCTTGTTTTCAGAGTAAGGCTGGGCGATATGTCAACAATATTATCACGATATATTTTTCCCATATTGATCAATATCGATATGTATCACAACAGTATTTAATAATAATGCCAGTTTGAAAAGTAACCTGCACCCATCAGGCCGCTAACTGAGAGGTCGACAACGAGCTTCTCCTACAAGCCATCTGCCTACCTAGGGCTGGACACAATATAGAAAAATAATGGAAATATTGAAAATATAGAAAAATATTTTGATGAAAAGAAGACTCATGTTGATTTATTTTAATATTTACTTATTTTATTTATTATTTCATTTTATCTATTTCATTATATTCTTAATATGATATTTATCATTTTATAATAATACTTGCACATACTTTTAGGAACTCTACATAGACTCTAGACATAATTAATCCTGATTTGGTTATTTCTTAACATCTAGGTCATTTTTGTATGAGGTAGATTGTTTGAGTTG